>CM053505.1:57597893-57623407 GCA_028627145.1 Eidolon dupreanum | reverse complement strand
TTAGGGTAATGCAAATCAAAACCACAATGAGATGCCATCTCACACCTGTTAGAATTGCTATAATCAACAGGACAAGTAATAACAAGTGTTGGAGAGGATGTGAAGAAAAAGGAACACTCATACACCGCTGGTGGGACTGAAAATTTGTATAGCCACTATGGAAAGCAGTATGCGGGTTCCTCAAGAAACTAAGAATTGATCTACCATATGATCCAGCAATCCCTCTACTCAGTATTTACCTCAAAGTCTTGAAAATTCATATCCGAAAAGTTATTTGCACACCGATGTTCACAGCAGCGTTATTCACGGTGGCCAGGATGTAGAATCAACCAAAGTGTCCTATGATAGATGATTGCATAAAGAAGCTGTGGTACAGATAGACAATGGAATATGATTCAGCCATAAGAAGAGATGTAATACTGCCATTTGCGACAACATGGATGGATCTTGAAATAATCATGGGGAAATGGGGATTTATTGTTTACTGGGTACAGAATTTCTATTTTGTAAGATGAAAAGAAATCTGGAGATGGATGGTGGTAATGGTTGCACAACAATATGAAGGTATTTAATATTCCTGAAATGTACACCTAAAATGTTTAAGATGGTCAATTTTATGTTTTTCTTCCATAATTAAAAGAAATGTGATTTCAGTCTTAAAATTTTTCAGTTGTTTTGTGACTTAAGATGTGATCTGTCTTGAAGAAGGATCTGTGTGCACTTGAGAAGAATGTTTATTCTGCTGCTACTTGTTGTAATGTTCTGTATATATCTTTGTAGGTTTTTTGGTCTATAGTGTTATTCAAGTCCATTGTTTCCTTATTAATTTTATTCCTGGATGCTCTGTGCATTAAAGTGGAGTATTGAAGTCTCCTACTATTATAGCATTGATGTCTATTTCTCCCTTCAGTTCTGTCATGTTCCCTTTATATATTTAGGTGCTCTGATGTTGGTTGCATGTATATATATATATATATTTATAATTGTTATATCTTCTTGATTAATTGAACCTTTTATTTTACTAATGGGTCAAAGAAGAAATGCAAAGGAATATGAGAAAACATCTCAAAATCAATTAACTGAAAATTATAGTGATAAATACCATGTTAAAAAAGAAAAAAGTTCTCAAATGAACAATCCAACTTTGTGCCTCAAAGATTAGGAAAAAAGAACACACTAAGCCCAAAGTTAACTAAAATGAATGAAATAATTCATTAGAGCAGAAATAAATGAAATAGAGAATAGAAAAAATCAACAAAACTAAGAGTTGATTTTTAGAAAAGATAAACAAAATTGGCACTTTTTTCTGGACTAAGAAAAATGAGAAAAGAAATAAATACAATTAGAGATGAAAGAGGAGCCATTACAACTAATGACAGAAATAAAGAGGATTATAACAAATTATCCTGTGAAACATCCTGGCATATAATCCTCTGAACAAATGTATGCCAATGAAATGGATAACCTAGAAAATGGATAAATTTCTAGAAACTTACAACCTACCACAATGGAATCATGAAGAAATAGAGAGCCTGAATGGACCAATAATGAGTAAGGAGATTGAATCGGTGATAATAAAAAAAAAACCTTCCAACAACAACAAAAAAAGCCTAGAACCAGAGGGCTTTGCTGAAGACATTAAAAGAAGATATATAATCTTCAAACTTTTCCAAAAAATTGAAAAGGAGGAAATACTTCCAAACTTTTTACAAGGCAAGCTTTACCCTAATACCAAAGATAGATATGGACACAAGAAAAGAAAACTACAGGCCAATATCCTGAATGAACATAGATACAAAAATCCTCAAAAGGTACTTGCAAACCAAATTCAATAGCATATTAAAAGGATCATACACCATGACCAAGTAGGATTATCCCTGGGATAAGAATGTTTCGATATATGCAAATCAATCAATGTGATACACAACATTAACAGAATGAAGGACAAGAAAATCATACAATCACCTCAATAGATGCAGAAAAAGCTTTTAACAAAATTCAACATTCTTTCATGGTAAAACTCTCAACAAACTAGGTATACAAGGAATTTACCTCAATATATTAAAGGCTCTATATGACAAGTACACAGCTAAACATCAGACTCAGTGGTGAAAAGATGAAAGATTTTCCTATAAAATCAGGAACAAGACTAAAATGCTCACTCTTGCTAATTTTATTCAACACAGTATTGGAAGTCTTAGCTAAAGCAGCTTGGGAAGAAAAATGAATAAAAGGCATCCAAATCAGAAAGAAAGAAGTAAATTATCTCTGTTTGCAAATGATATGCTTTTATATTTTGAAAACCCTAAAAACTCCACAAAAACTGTTAGAACTAATAAATGAATTCAATAAAGTTGCAAGATACAAAACTAACATGCAAATTTCAGTTGTGTTTCTATACACTAGCAATGAACTATCCAAAAAGGAATTTAACAAAGCAATCTCATTTTCAATAGCATCAGAAAGAATAAAATACTTAGTAATGAACTTAACCAAGGAGGTGAAATATTTTCACACTGAAAACTATAAAACATTGATGAAAAAAATTAAAGAAGACATAAACAAATGGGAAAACATTCTGCGTTCACAGATTGGAGCACTTAATATTGTTAAAATGTGTTATTACTCAAGTGATCTATGGATTTAATTCTCTCCATCAAAATTCAATGGCATTTTTTACAGAAATGGACAAAAATATCCTAAGATTTACATGGAACCATGAAACCACTAAGGAACCCCTAATATTGAAGCAATTCTGTGGAAAAAAAGAACAAAGCTGGAGGCATCACACTTCCTGGTTTTAAAATATATTTTAAAGCTATAGTAATCAAAACAGTATGGTACTAGCATAAAGACAGACATACAGATAAATGGAACAGAATGGAGAGTCCAGGAGTATACCCATGCTATACAACTGATTTTCAACAGGGTGCCAAGAATACAAAATAGGAAAAGCAGAGTCTCTTCAACAGAAGAATGATGGGAAAACTGGATATCCACATGCAGAAGAATGAAATCGAACCCTTACCTTACATTGTACACAGAAATTAAGTCAAAATGAATTAAAGACTTAAATATAAGGCCTGAAACTGTAAAACTAGAATATGGCATAGAAGAAAAGTTTCTTGAGATTGGTCTTGGCAATGATTTCTTGGATATATCACCTAAAGCACAAACAACAAAAACAAAAATAGCCATGTGGGATTCCTGAAACTAAAAAAGGAATTAATCAACAGAATGATAAGGAAATTCATGCAATGGGAGAAAATATTTGTTAATAATCTATTTTATAAGGGGCTATTACCCAAAATATATAAGAAGTTCAACTCAATACAAAAATAAAAATCCACATAGCACAATTAAAAAGTGGGTAAAGGAATTGAATAGACATTTTTTCAAAGAAGTCATACAAATGGCCAAATGGTACATCAAAAGATGTTGAATATTACTAATCATTAGGGAAATGTAAATCAAAACCAGAATCAGATACCATCTCACACCAGTTAGGATGGCTATTATTAAAATGTCAAAAGGTGCTAAGTGTTGGTGAGAATGTGGGTAACCCTTGTACACTGTTGATAGGAAAGTAAAATTATGCAACAGCTATGATAAGCAGTATGGATGTTCCTCAAAAAATTAAAAATAGAATTACTATATGATCTAGTAATCTCACTTCTGGGTATATAGCTAAAGGAAATGAAATTAGTATCTCAAAGAGATATCTGCACTCTCATATTCATTGAAGCATTATTCACAATAGTCAAGTTATGGAAACAATCTAAATGTCCATTAATGAATGAATTGATAAAGGAAATTATACACACACACACACACACACACAAAACTATATTTGAATATAACTTAGCCTTTAAAAAAAGGAAATCCTGCCATTTGCAACAACATGGATGACCCTGGAGGACATTATGCTAAGTGAAATAAACCAGATGTAGAAAGACAAATATTCCATGATCTCATTTTTATGTTTGTAATGATTAATTTTATGTCATCATGGCTGGGCTACAGGATGTTCAAGTCATTGGTAAAACATTATTTCAGAATGTGTTTGTGAGGATGTTTTCAGCAGAGATTAGCATTTGAATTGGTAGACTGAATAAAAATCACCTTTGTCAATGCAAGTGGGTATCATCCAATCCATTGAGGATCTGAATAAAACAGACAGGCACAGGGAGGGTGAATTTGCTCACTTTGAGCTGGGACCTCCACATTCATGCTCCCGATTCTTGGGCCTTTGGAAGTCAACCTACTAGAAGATGGCATATTGTGATCCAATTTCTATAATAAATCTCTCTCTTTCTCCTCCCTTTCCCGCATTGACTCTGTTTCTGAATTGGTACTGAGTGGTTCTAGAGGAAAATAATTTTAAGGGTGAGTTTTCTGATTTGATTCTGTTGTTTCTGGAATTGGCTCTCTAATCTGATTAGATTTAAAGCCACTAATCACTCTATCTCCAGTAGTAAAGAAAGCACCTGTAGTCTAAGTGTGAACTGTTTATAAAGATATACAAAATATCTGCATTGGATTACTCCTAATCAACCACTATAAGAAGCAAGAAGCTAAGTGACTCAGTATTTGATACTTTTGAACATTTTTTGAAAACTAAGAAATATAATGACATTAGTTGGTTGTTCCTAATGTTGTGGAACCAAGTGGTGAAAGAAAAGGATGAGCTCTGGCATTGGAATGTTTAGCTCAAATGTCACATAAATAACCTAGGACCTTCTATGTGTGCCCTGAAGGAAAGTCTTACCTCCTGTAGCTGCAGGACTGAAATTTCTGAAAATCAAGCAATCACCTTGTGATTGGCTGAATTACAAACACAAGTTAAACTCTCAGCCTGGCATGTTATCTACTGTTAAAGTGAGGGCATTTATTGGGAATGAATGGCCTCCTTTAGTAGGGGTGGGATGTGTGGGATGACCTTGATGAAGTTGGGTACATTGAACCCCTAAATACTGATTAATCTTCTTTGCCAGTGGAAGCAGTCTCTCCATTCCCCCTAGAAGTGGCCTACCCATCCTCAGTGAAAGCAACCTCCCCATCCCCAGCAGATTTAACCTCCCCAGCCCCAGTAAAAGTACATTTCCCAACTCCAGCAGAAGTGGCCCCTCAACCCCCAGTACAGCAGCAGTCTCATCCACAGTCGTAGTGGCCTCCACACCCACAGTGGTATGAGCCTCCCTGCCTGTCTGTGAGGATTAACATTGCATTACCTGAGGATGGTAACAGCCTCTCCTTAGGCAGTTTCCATGCAAGACAATGCTGAGACTCCTTAGGATCCAGTTTCATTACCACTACCTGCTTCTAGAGCTATAACTAGACTCAAGTCCCTGCAGGCCTCTAAATTTGAGTTTCAAAGTATGATTCATGAGGCGGTACATGACACTCAAAATAAACTAATTAAGTTTTCTTATTTATACAAGCAGACATCTTGGAGAAATTCTGGGAATATGTACTAAAAGTATGGGATAATGGTGGAATGAACATAAAGTTGGATCAGGCTAAATTTATTGATATGGGCTCATGTTGGTTTTCAGTCTTGGGAGTTCCCCCAGGTGACCTGGCCCCTGTAAAAGGAGAACAAAAAGAGACTGAAGAAGCAGAGCAGCCCAGATTGGTAGTTTTCATAAGCAAGGGAATTTACATATAAGGCTTGTCTTGGGCAGCAACAAAGCTAGTAGATCTTTGTACCTGCCTGCCAGAATCTTAAAAGTTTATATAGAAGACTTAATGGGGTTCAGTCATGTACACAGTCCACATGGTCTCAACAACACATTACTCTCTCAATGCTGCATCCTTGAAATGGCTCCTTATGTGGGAATGGTGGGAAAAGTGTACATCCCAAGGACAGGATAGAGGTAAGGAGCCTTCAATTGCTTAGGTCTAGCTCTTGGGTTAACTGGTAGTTATGGCCTCTTGATGACCTCCTCCAATACTTCATCCCTTTTGACTAGCTCTTAGAATCTCATACGGCCCCTCCTCTTTCAAAATGGTCCCTGAGAGGTCTGCAAAGAGTTTTATTACCATGGAATTGGTTCATTTGGGGGCTATCTGGCTATATTGGAACCAAAGGCTACAGCAACAATCTAAGAACAGGCAAGAGAAAACACAGATTAAGACAATGATTCCCAATATAAGCAATAATTTTTCACCAAAAGCCCCATGATCCGAATGATTGATTTACTAAGTCCCCTAGATTGAGGGTTGGACTACTCAAGGCATTCACTTGCGCTCTCATGTTGTTTAATAAAGATGGCACATTAGCAGGGTCATCAGGTATAAACACAATGTTTTGTTTAAATAATGGCACAGGTGCCTCCTTGTGAGGCAGCAATAATGTCCAACGCAATTCTATTTTCGAGGACAGTTTTTTCTCATTGGAGACATTTCAGTGTTCAGTAAAGACAGGCTTTGCCAGCTATCATTTAAGGCTTGTTGTGTGAATTTAGTAAGGGCTTCTGTGTGTACTATAATATCTGGGCCAATGTAGGGAAAAAAGACCAGCCAAATGATCATAGCAGTGAAAAACAGAATGTGCCTATCTCATGACTGGACACCACAGGAGCAGCAGAAGTTTAAGGTCAAAAGACAGATATTTAGTAGAAACTTATATGGGGAGGTCTTCCCCTATCCTTAGATGTTAATGTGGCTACAGCTTTAGGAACTTGACTTGGTTGTGCATACAATACATTTTGGCCAAGGGAGGTAGCATATCAGGTGTGAGGAGATGGACTATGCGTGAGATATACAAAACCAGGACTTCCACCTTCTCCCCTCTTTCAATGGTGTGTGTTTCATTCTAGGTATCATGCATTCCAATCAGTCCAGCTTGCAGCAGGGTAGTGGGACCCCACTGCCAATTAAGTAGTTCTCCCTCGCCCACAGGTGTGAGGTAAGTCACCCATCCTGGTGGACAACCTATTGCAAATTTCAGTAGATAATGTCTTTCCCAGGTGTGATGGGGCTTGGTGTTCTCAGTAGCATAACATTTTGATCTATGGTGAGAGTCAGGGCAATGGCTGTCTCCTGCAACTTCCATACCTTTACATACATACCTTCATGGTGTTGGGGGTCTCCACAGGGGTCCCCAGTCTGGCACATGGAGAAACAGGACCTATTTGTCAATTATTTAAATTTATTAAAGCATGAGATGGTATTTTTGTCCACCCGGTCAAGGTGGTTTTACTTATTAGTAATGTATCTGCTGCTTTAATAGCCCATTCTTCCTTTGTACCTGCTGCTTGTGGGTTATAAAGGAGATGAAATTTCTATTTAATGTCATATTCCTTTGCCCAGTCTTGCATAACATAACCTTTGGAATGTGAGCCGCACCCCCTTCCACTGTCTATTTGACAAGGCTATCATAGATGGTACTTAGCTTCTCTAATCCCCTAATTGTGGCAGCTTTATTTGCATGACTACTGGGTAAAGCTTAGGTTAAACCATACATGGTATCCACACAAACCAAGGCATATTCAGAGTCATCATTCACAGGGAGGGGTCAATATAATCAATTTGCTAATCCCTTACCAGTTAGGAACTCTGGTAGATGGCCCAGACTTTGGCAGTTGCCTTGGGCATTGTTTAGAACACAGGACGTGTTGTTACTGCATGAACCAAGTCACTGTATTTTAAGGGCAATCTTACATCCTCGGTAATATACAATCCCATACAGGCACTATTGTGGCCACTCTTTCTATGCACCCAATCTATTGTATCTACTGAAGGGCCAGTTGCTAGGGCTAGTACCTGGGATAGGACATCAGCTTCCTGATTTCCACGGGGTGTCAGTGCCTCATGAGCCAAAATGTGGAAAACAACAAGGACAGTGTCAGGCTCTTAGAGGTAAACCCAAATGTCTGACTCCATGAGAGCTTATTGATGATTACTTACCCCTCGGCTTCCCATTGTCCAAGCCATAGGGTTAATACCTTTAAAACAGCCCAAATGTCAGTGTAAAGTGTTAATGGCCAGGGTTCATGAGTGATCACCAGCCAAACTTCTCTAAATTTAGCCACTGGCTGCTATGGTTTAAATATGCTATGGTTTGTTCCTGTTTCCATCCAGATGGTGTCAGCGTTGAGCTGAGTAGCAACAGCAGTCCGTATGGGCAGGTTGTCCCAAATAGATCCATCTGTATACCAGACTTAAGAGGGAATTTCTCCTATTCTTTCTCTATAGGAAACAAGTGCTGGCATAGGAACAGGAGTGCAGTCATTTGGAGGATCTACATGTTCTACAGGGTCTAGTAGCATCACCTTTCTAAAGACAGTGTGCTGGCTGGCATGGTGCTTCTCTACTGCATATAGGCATGCCACTTAGTCAAAGTGGGAGTTTGAGTCATGGCAGAGGTGGGTCAATAGAACATATTCTCAGTCTATCTCTTGATAGGAAGGGAAGTTCTTACTATGAAATGCTATTCCTTAAAGATGTCTAGTCATACCTGATTCTATGTATGTTTTAAAATGTGACATCCCAGTCAAAGCCTTGGTAATATAATGAATGTTTCCAATTGTGTCCTATTACAAGGAGAGCAGATTCTTATTGAACTTATGCAACTAACTATATTGCTATGAAAACAATGATACTAAGAGTTTACGAATTGTGGAGGGACCAGGTAGGGAGGAAAAAAAAATAAATATTTCATCTTTGCTTACAAAGGTATATGTTAACTAATTGCTGGTAGCTTAAGAAAAAAACGGTTTCCTTAAACCTGCAAAAGCAAAACATAAAAGAACTAACAATGTTTCAAGCAAAAAGTTAAAAAATTATACTTATTCTCATCAGTTCATTTATTCCCATGTAATTAATTCTTGTTTACATTAAATGGGGATTCACTGAAAAAGTTGGCTGGTTTGAAGCTCTTGTTTGAGTAACTATGCCTAGTGCACTGAGGCAAAGAAAGGAAACAAATGGTTGCTACTGTGGGCAGTTCAATTGGCTATTGATACCCCATGGGAGTGTGAAGCTCAAGTCAGAAAGTTGGAAGAGGTGCTGAGATTAGAGATGGATGTGTGGTTGAGCACTACTCTGCTAGCTTCAGAGCTAGCAGATAAGGTGGGAGACCAGGATAATAAATTGCAGACCTAAGAGTGACATTTTACAAAGCTCAGAGGACATAAGTGGGTTAAGGTCCAAGTACTTGTGAAAAAACCTGATTGAAACACTATAAGAGGTGGAATCCCTGGGAAACTGAGGACAACAAAGGGAAAGAGGTTGTGCTGATTGACATTGAAGTGGAAGGAGTGCCCCATGTTGTTCAACCCCTAATACAAAGAAAAATTTTAAATAGTAATTACCCTAGACTTCTTTTTTTTTGTATTTTGCTATTTTTATTTTTTATTTATTTTTATTCAATTACAGTTGACTTTCAATATTATTTTATATTAGTTTCAGGTGTTCAACATAAGGGTTAAACATTTATATAATTTATGAAGTGATCCTCTTGATTAGTCTAGTGACTACTTGGCACTATACATAGTTATTACAATATTATTCACTACATTCCCTACGCTGTAATCTACATCCCCATGACTATTTTGTAACTACTAATTTGTACTTCTTAATCCCTTCACCTTTTTCACCAACTCTCCCAACCCTCCCCCACATGGCAATAATCTATATGTTCTATTTATCTATGAATCTATGTTTGTTCCTTTATTTTGTTCTGTAGATTCATGATAGAAGAGAAAACTCCTAGGAGAAAAACTTGAATTTTTCTTTGTCCCTTGAAATTTTAAATGTTATTCTGTCTTTGAAATGTAAACACCCGAGGATGTAACTAAAATACTGCCCATGAATACCTGAGACTGAATTTTAAAAAGGGGGAAAAAAGGCTTTTTAACATACGGACTGTTATAGAAGTTCCCTTGCCCCACTTATAGTCCATAGCTTCTTCTGTGGGATTACTTGTCAAGGGAAAATACAAATATTAAAAGTCTTCTCCACGAATAATTGCAAAAAGCTTTAGCCATTACAGAAGGTAACCTTAACTAGTTTTGTCTGCCAGAGACACAATTTGGATTCAATTATTTATAAACTGCTGAGTTTATATTGTTGTACCTCATTCATGGCTAAAGTTATAAAATGCAACCTATGGGATCTGGGGTCTCTGTGTCTGTCCATGTGTTTATGCATGTCTATGGATACGTATTGTGAAATTTGTTTACATTTTGGTTGTAATGTCAAAATTAATTTGTAAAAGAGCTCTATTTAATTGGCTTAAAGAAAATTAAGCTTTAATATCAATAGTGTGCTTATATAAAACTAAAACTTAATTTTCTTTCATCTGCTAAAATAAAGTTTTCTTGGACTATTGGTAAGTTCTTGATAAAATTATGAAAAGTTTTTTTTTTCTTTTAAGTAATCTGTACCCCCCCCCAAAAACAACAAAGTTTCTGCATACCTTTAAAGTAATCTGCCTAGAAAACAAAGATTCATTTTTTTTATCAAAATAATTTCCTGTACTTCATGTTGTCTTTATCAGTTCTTTGATTACTTAAGGAAATGAAGTCTTCACTATTTAAAGAGTGTTTTTTTCTCCAGTTATGTAACCTTTTGTTTTTGTCTTTGAAGTCTTTGTCATTTTGGTTAAATGGTAAGTACGTATTATTTCATGGTGACTTACAATCCTATTTAATTAAGTGTTTTAAAACCTTTCAATGTTTTTAATAATCTTCCCCCAAATCAAATACTAATTGAAAACTTTTCGACCACAAACTAACTGGTATTTACCAGAGGGTCCCAAGAACATCTCAAAAGATTGATAAGAGAGTTATTAAACTAATTAGACTTATTTGGTATATTAAATTAAATGGGAAACTTTGTTAAATAAGAAGTGGTGCTAAACTTTCTATAGTTTATATTTATACAAATATACATTATTAATATAAGTTTTCCAGAAATTGTATAAAATTCCTAAAAATCTATGTCTTAGTATATTATCAGTTATAATTCTAGTTATTTTTTTAAAAGATATCAAAGAAATAACCAAATACTTTTGTCAATTGCATCATAATGAACTCTCATTAGATCTTTAACATGGCCATTTTTAAGTGTTTTGTCATTTACAGATGGTTATTATTTTACCCTGATGCTTTTGAAAAAGTGTTTCTGCCAAGGTACTTCATTTCCAAGGAGATTCATGGAAAAGACTCTAACAAGTACAGGTTTCTGATAATGAAGAACAATAGCCTTCACATGGGAGGGACAAAAATGAACTTATGAAGTGTTTCCCCAAGGCTACCAACACATTCCCTCAAATGTCATGGAATGGTAGCCTGATATCTGTCCATGTTCTTCCCCACATCAGTTAAGTGAATTCATTATATTTCTGATATAATGTTAACATGTGAAGACTTGTCTCTGCTGTAGGACACTCTGTAGACTTTGCTGGAACATCTGTGAGGGAAAGGATGGGTGATGAACCATGAGAAAATTCAAGGCTCAGGCACTGCCATAACATTTTGGGAGTCATTTGGTCAGTTAGGACACACATTTTTTCCAGAGGCTGTGAATGGTAGAGTACAACCTCTAAGAATGTGAAAGAAGTGCAAGGCTTTGTAGGGATTTTGAGGTTTTGGAGGACTTGTATTCCCTACCTGGCACAGAGCCTCCATCCCTTATACCACCTGTTAAAGGAAGGATGTGTGGAACTGGGGATTGGAGAAGCAAGCTTCCTTTGAGAAGGCAAAAAACACTAGTTAAACATATTAAAACTCTGGGCATCTTCCAAGCAGGGCTACTATTTGAGTTGAATGTATCTGTGACCGTAGAAGGTATGGGTCAGATGCTGTGGCAGAAACAAGAGAGAGTGCCCCCTAGGATTTTGGTTCTAGCTCTGGAAGGGGCAGAAACCAAATATACTCCCATAGAGCAACAACTCCTAAGTGTGTACAATCACTCCTCCCGGTCAAGCCTCTCATGAAGGAACAATATGTTATGGTAAGAACTTTCTTCCTATCAAGGAATGGTTCAAACTCCCACATTGACTAAGTGGCATGCCTGTTTGCTGCAGAGGAGCACCTGTTCAGCAGCCTACTGCCTCTAGAATTGCAGGTGTTACTAGGCCCTGTAGAAGTATGTAGACCCTTCAAATACCTTCACCTCTATTCCCGTGGTATCCCTGGGGCCTGTAGAGAGGGAGTTGAGGGAAAATCCCACTGATGCCTCATGTACAGTTGGGTCTAGTTGAGGCAACCCACCCACTTAGACTATAGTTACTATTCAGCCCACAATTAATACCATCTAGAAGGAAATAGGAATTAACCACAGCAGCCAGTGGGCTGAACTCAGATTGGTTTTGCTGGTGATCACTGGGGTCACTGGCATCCTCATACATTGCTGGTAGGAATGAAAAATGGCGCAGCTGCTGTGTGAAACAAAGCCTCAAAAAATTAAGCATAGAGTTAATATAGAGGCCTTTCATTCCTAAGTATATACCCATGACAACTGAAAACGTATGATCATGTAAAAACTTGTATACGAATGTTCATAGCAGCATTACTGATAATAGCCAAAAAGTGAAAATAACCTAAATGTCTATCAACTAATGAATAAACAAAATGTGACATATCCTCTAATGAATACAGAAAATATGACGTATTCATACAATGAAATATTCAGGCATTAAAAGTAGTGAAGTACCGATATAGGATACAATACAGAAGAACCTTGACAACATTATGCTATGTGAAAGGAGTCAGTCACAAAGGACCACATATTTTATGAGTCCATTTATGTGACATGTCCCTAATAGGTAAAAACAGAGATATAAAGTAGATTATTGGTTGCATAGGGCTGGAGCAGGAAACAGTGTGGGCAGGAGAATGCCAATTGGTATGGACTTTCTTTTAAGGGAGATGACTATGTTCTAAAATTAATTGTAGTGGTGGTTGCACAAGTCTGTAAACACACTAATTTACAATTGTATACTTTATGAGGTTTGATTTTATGGTATGTGAATTATATCTCAATAAAATGTATTCCTATAATTAAAAGCCTATGACCACATCAGTTCACTGATGAATTCTACAAATCATTTAAAAAATATATCAACTCTATATAAATTCATCAAAAAATAGAAGAAAAGGGAACAGTTCCGACTTAATTCTATGAGACCAGTATTACCTTGATGTCAAAAATTGCCAAACATCTCACACACACACACACACACACACACACACACACACACTACAGAACAATATGTCTTATGAATATAGATGTAAAATCCTCAACAAAAGAGTAGTTCCCTTCTATTCCTTGTTTACTAAGACTTAAAAAATAGCTTTATTGACTTTCACATATGTGTGTTAAATTTTCTCAAGTGATTTTTTAGCATAAACTGATACTTGACTTTTTTCTTTAGCCTATTAATATAATGGTTTACAATGATCTTCAAATATTGAATAAACTTTACATAGTTGAAAGAAACTGGTCCTGGTACATAATTATTTTTACACATTCTTGGGTTCATTTTGTTATTTTTTTTGAATATTTAAAATCTAATAAAATAAGAGATATTTATCTGTAGATTTATTTTTTGGTGTATGTGATATGGTTATATAATGGAATATTATTCAGCTGGAAAAGAGTAATGATGTACAGGCATACCTCAGAGATATTGCGGGTTCAGTTCCAGACTACCACAATAAAGCGAATAAAGCAATAAAGCAAATTGCAGTTTTTTTTGATTTCCCAATGCATATAACTTATGTTTACATTCTACTATAGTCTATTAAGTGTGCAACAACATTATGTGTAAAAAAAGCACATATCTTTACTAAAAATACTTTATTGCTATAAAATGCTAATCATCATATGAGCCTTCAGAGTTGTAATCTATTTAGTGGTAGAAGATCTTGCCTCAGTGTCGATGACTGATGACTGATCAGAGTAGGGTGGTGATTGCTGAAGGTTGGGTTCATTGTGTCAATTTCTTTAAACAAGATTGCAGTGAGTGAAGTTTGCTACATCGATTGACTCTTTCTTTCACGATCAAGTTCTCTGTAGAATTCAATGCTGTTTGATAGTATTTTATCCACAGTGGAACTTTCAAAATTGCAATCAGTCTCCTCAAACTCTGTTGCTGCTTTATCAGCTAAGTTTAAGCAATATTCTAAATCCTTTGTTGTCATTTCAACAATCTTTACAGCATTGTCACTAGGAGGAGATTCCGTAAGAAGGAACTCATCTATTAAAGTTTTATCATGAGCTTGCAGCCATTCTGTCATACCTTCAGGTTCCACTTCTAATTCTAGTTCCCTTGCTATTTCTACTACGTCTGCTGTTAATTCCTCCACGGAAGTCTTGAATCCCTTAAAATCATCCATGAAGGTTCGAATCAACTTCTTCCAAACTGTTAGTGTTGGTATTTTGACATTTTCCCATAAATCATGAATGTTCTTAATGGCATCTAGAATGGTGAATTCTTTCCAGAAGGTTTTAAGTTTCTTTTGCCCAGATTCAAGAGAGAAATTGCTATCTATGGCAGATAGAGCTTTAAAACTATTTTTTCTTAATACTAGGAAATTGAAATTACTCTTTGATCCATGGGCTACAGAATAGATGTTGAATTAGTAGGCATGAAAACAACATTACTCTCATCGTGCATGGCTATAAGAGCTCTTGGATGAACAGGTATATACATTATCAATAAGTAGTAGTATTTTGAAAGGAATCTTTCTTTTTTCTGAGCAGTAGATCTCAACAGTGGGCTTAAAATATTCAGTAAACCATGTAAACAGATGTGTTATCATTGAGGCTTTGCTGTTCCATTTATAGAGCACAGACAGAGTCAATTTAGCATAATTCTTAAGAGCCCTAGGATTTGGGGGATGGTAAATGAGCATTGGTTTCAACTTAAAGTCACCAGTTGCTTTAGCTCCTAACAATAGAGTCAGCTTGTCCTTTGAAGACTTGGAAACCAAGCATTGACCTCTACTATCTAACTATGAAAGTACTAGATGGCATCTTCTTCCAATATAAAGCTGTTTTATCTATATTGAAAATCTGTTGTTTAGTGTAGCCACATTCATGAACTATCTTAGCTAGATCTTCTGGATAACTTGCTGTAACTTCTACATCAGCATTTGCTGCTTCACCTTGCACTTCTATGTAATGGAGACGGCATCTTTTCTTAAATCTCATGAACCAGTCTCTACTTGCTTCAAATTTTTCTTATGCAGCTTCCTCACCTCTCTCAGCCTTCATAGAATTGAAGGGGGTTAGGGCCTTGGTCTGTGTTGGCTTTGTCTTAAGGAAATATTGTGGTTGGTTTGACTTTCTGTTCAGACCACTAAACTATATTTTTTATATCAGCAATAAAGCTGTTTCACTTTTAAAAAAAAATATTCATGTGTTCTCAGGGGGTGAGAATTTCCTTCAAGAACTTTTCTTTTGCATTCACAACTTGCCAGACACAAGATGCCTAGCCTTTGGCTTATCTCAGCTTTTGACATACCTGCCTCACTAAACTTAATCATTCTTAGCTTTTGATTTAAAGTGAGAGATGTGTGACTCTTCCTTTCACTTGAACACTCAGAAACCATTGTAGGGTTATTAATTGGCCTAATTTCAATATTGCTGCATCTCAGGGCCATAGGGAAGCCTGAGAAGGAGAAAGATGGAAAAATATCTGGTCAGAACACACACAACACTTATTGATTAAGTTCACTGTCTTATGTGGGTGTGATTTGTGGTGCTCCAAAATAATTATAATAGTAGCATTAATAATCATTGATCATAGATCACCATAATTTGACTCATGGGGAGTGTCATCTGCATGATAGCAGAACAAGAAGCCCAGAAACCTTCCCCTACAGAAGCATCAACTTATCAATACACACACCAACTGCCTTTGTAAGAAATCAATAAACTAGTTAAGAGGTTCCTGCATCCAAGGCAAGCATGAAGTCAACTGCATCAAAGACTGTTAGAAAAAAAATAATCACTCACTAAAGCCCCTCATCCCAGCACAGTAGGCATGATTGGAAGAAAACTCCCAACTTCCTACTTCTCCCTGGAAAGAGAAAGAGTAGAACATACATCCAGTGTTCTAACTGTTGGGGGCACTGTCTGAGAGCCTGGTTTTTGTCTTGCTTGAATCTAAGCTCTAACAAGAATTGGGTGCAAAGTTAGGAAGGAGTCTGTGAAAACAAAGATTAACATGCACCAGAGTCTGAAGTACCATAAATAGCCACTAGATAGAGCTCCAGTACTGTGGCTTAGTACACAACCAGAGAGATTACAATACTACAAACAGATATGTGAGGGAGCCTGTGAGTAGAAACTGGCAAATTATTCAACTAGATTACACATAGCAGCTCAGAGACATCACATTGCCAGAAAAAGCCTTAGAGGTCTCTTGACTCTCTAGGTAGATAATTTTGGAAAGTCTTCACTGCACTAAAGAAGATCACAAAGATTGGGAGAGGTGGCTGATTTTTCAAATGCCAAAGCCTCAACAGAATGTAACAAGATATACAAAAGAAACAGGGAAACACAGCCTAATCAAAGAAGCAAGTTAAATATCTTGAAATCAACCCTAAAGAAACAGATATATGAATTACCAAAGAATTAAAAATAACTGCCATAAGGATGCTCAATGAATTCAAAGAGAACACAGATAGACAACTAAACAAAATTAGAAAAATGTACATGAAGTAAATTAGAATGTCAACAAAGTTTGAAATTATGAAGAAGAAAGAAATAAAATTCAGGAACTGAAGAATATAATTACAGACCTGAAAAATTCAGTAGAGGGGTATAATAGTAGATTTAACCAGTCAGAAGAATCAGTGAACTCAAAGAAGGACTTCAAATTATTGAAGCAGGGGCTAAAAAAGGGAAAAAATGAAGAAAGTGAACACAGTCTAAGAGACAACATTAAAAGAAAAAAAAAAACATGCATTATAGGAGTCCCAAAAGAGAAGAAAAAAGGACAGAAAGTCTATTTGAAGAACTAATGGCCCTAAACTTCCCAAATTCAGGGAGAAATGAACATACAAATTCAAGTAGCTCAAAAAACTCCAACTAGAATAAATATAAAGAGATCCACACCAAGACACATTTAATCAAACTGTCGAAAGTTACAAAAAGAAAATCTTGAAAGCAGCAAGAGAAGAACAACTCATCACACACAAGTGAGCTCCTATTATCAGCATATTTCTCAGCAGAAACCTTGCAGGCTAGAAGGAAGTGGGATGATATATATTCAATGTGCTGAAAGAAAAACACACCTGCAATCCAAGAATAAAAGTTTAAAGGACAAATGTATTTAAAATAATTATAGCTACAAATTTTGTTAATGAATGTACAATATGAAAATATGTAAATCAAGACATCAAAACAAAGTGTGGGGGTAAGTAAAAGGGTAGAGTTTTTGTATGCAATTAAAAATCACATAGTTATCAGAATAAAACAGACTTAAAACTATAAGATATTTTATGTACACATCATAGCAATAACGTATTGAAAACACAGTAGATACATAAAAGATAAAGAGAAGGGAAACAATGCATAGCACTACGAATAATCAAATCATAAAGGATAATAGCAAGAGATAAAGGCAAAAACAAAGGAACTATAAACAACTAGAAAACAATAATGGCATTAGTAAGCTCTTACCTATTAATAATTACTTTAAATTGATTGAATTTTCCAATCAAAAGACATAGTCCAATGAATAAAAAAGATATGATTATATGCTGACTTATAAGAGTCTCACTTTAGTTTTAAGAACACAGTTAGAATCAAAGTGAAGGGATAGAAAAAGATGTACCATGCAAATGGAAACCAAAAGAGAGCAGCAGTAACAATACTTCTGTCAGACAAAATAGACATTAAGTCAAAAACTGTAACAGAAAACAAGAAGGGAAGGGTCAAAATGATGGAGTAGGTAAATGTTGTGTATGACTCCTTTCATGACCACATTAAAATTATAACTAAACTATAGAACAATCATCATTGAGAATTGCCTGAAATCTAGCTGAACAGAAGTCCTACAACTGAGGACATTTGCCACCTTGAGACTGGTAGGAGGGGTGGAGATGTGGAGCAGGCTAGTCCTACACCTGTATGTGGCAGTTAAAGATCAGGAGGTATACCTTGGTTGTGGAGGCCCCCTTTGAGGAGTGAGGGGTCCCAGCCCCACACTGAGATCCCCAGCCTGAAGTTCTAGTGCCAAGAAGAGAAGTCTCCACAATTTCTGGCTGTGAATACCAGCAGAAATTGTGGCTGAGTGAGACAGAGGGTGGCTGGAATTCCTCTTAAAGGGCCCACACACAGATTTACTTCCTGAAGGACTCACTCACTCTGGCTCCAGTGCTGGGGCAGCTGCTCGAAGGGCACCAGAGACATACAGGAGGAACTGAGTTATCTGGCTTCAGGGCGAAGGCTGGAGGGACAGCTGTCTCCCAGACAGAAATGCTGATAGAATCCATTGTTTCTTTATTGAGCCCTCCTTTCCTTCTGGTGTGCAGATGGAGGTGGCCACCATCTTTGAGTTTCTACCAACCAAGCTAACACAGGTTGCTCAGCCTTAGTGATTCCCTGAGACCCCACCTCTCTCAACTGTGGGCCCACCCAAGCCACTTCTGGAGGCTTTTCCATACAAACAGCTGTCTTGGCTCATGCTGCAGACTTTCCTAAAATCTCTCAAAGATTCACAAAACTCAAATGAGCAGCTGCTGGCCTCGGTGTGCCTCATACTTCTTGTTGAGCAGCTCCAAACCCAGCTCTAGCAGCAGCCAGCCTTAGTTCCTGGCTTGACCTCTCAAGGCACCTCTAAGGCTAGTGTGGGGGGGAAGTCATCTGCTGATTGTTTGGTGTCTCATGCTAGGTGGCCCTGGACAGGGCACAGTCTGTGGCTGAAAATGGCTTGTGGCGGGGCCCCTCCCTGGAGATCCTGGGGTCAGAATACCTGGTAGCCAGCTTCAGACCAAGCTGGAGCACCACCTGGGGCTGCATCTGAGAACAACACACCCATAGGCAGACTGGGCAGGCACCAGAACCCTGCCAAAGTGAATCCTCCATAGAGCCAGCCACTCACCAGCCATTCTTCACAACCAATCAGCCTGAGGGACAATCCTTCTCATTGACATGCAAAGAGCAACCAAGGCTTAACTACAAAGAGCAGCACATGTGACCCATACAAGGAACATATCTGGACCACCCGGCTCATGGGACAAGGGAAGACTGTGCCACTGGACCCCATAGGACACCTACTACATAAGGTTACTCTACTAAGACCAGGAGACATAGCGGCCTTATCTAATACATAGAAACAAACACAAGTACTCATCATAGGGGTACCAGAAAGAAAAGAGAGAGAGCAAAGAATTGAAAAACTATTTCAAAAAATAATGGCTGTAAACTTCCCTAACCTGGCGAAGGAAACAGACATACAACCCCAGAAAGCTCAGACAGTGCTAAACAAGATGAATCCAAAGAGGCCCACACCTAGACACATCATAATTAAAATGCCAAAGGTTAAAGACAAAGAGAGAATCTTAAAAGCAGCAAGGGACTGTCAGCTGATTTCTCAACAGAAACTTTGCAGGCTAGAAGGAATTGGTAGGAAATATTCCAAGTGATGAAAAGTAAGGACCTACAACCAAGATTACTCAGGAAAGTATCATTTAGAATTGAAGGACAGATAAAGAGCTTCCCAGACAAGAAAAAGCTAAAGGAATTTATCTACGTCAAACCACTACTACAGCAAATGTTAAAGGGACTTCTTTAAGAAGAATAAAAAAAAGATAAAATATATAAATAATAAAATAGTAATAACTACATGTCTATCAACAATTACTTTTAATGCAAATGGATTAAATGCTCCAATCAAAAGATAGGGTGGCTGAATGGATAAGAAAACAAGACCTTTACATATGTCGCCTATAAGAAACTCACTTCAGATTGAAAAACACACACTCAGACTGAAAGTAAAAGGGATGGAAAAAGATATTTAATAAAAGTAGAAACAAATAAACAAAAAAAAAGCTGGGGTAGCGGATTAGGTTCCAGAAGATGATGGACTAGGTAAAAGTAGGGTTTGTCTCCTCCCAGGACTGTATTGAAATTACAACCAAATTATAAAATAATCAATGTGGAGAATCACCTGAAGTGCAGCTGATGGTAACGCCTACCTCTGATAATATAAAAGGGCTGAATTGAAGCCAGTAGGAGGGGCAAAGTTGCTAATTGGCCTGGACCCACACCCGTGTGTGGTGAAGGATTACTGGGATGGAGAGTGAGGCTGCAGAAGCTCTCCCGAAGGAGAGGGGGTTCCTGGTCTCATCTGGAGGCTCTCCAGCCCAAGATACCAGCCCAAAGAAGAGGAGATTCCAATAACTCTGACTGTAAAAACTAGAGAGGATTCCAGCCATCTGGGTGAGATGGAAGGTGACTGAACCCCTAGATGCCCCTTTGAAGGACCCAAACAAAGGCTTTCTGACCTGCGGACACTCAGCTGGGACACCAGCTGTGGGTCAGAGTCTCATGTGGAATTCATTCTGAAAAAGTCTCCATTACCTGGCAACAGAATGAGGGCTGGAAAGGCAGCCACCATTGTGCCTTAGTCTGGCCCCCCTACAGGGTAACCTATAGACCACGCCAGCTTGATTGTGCAGACCCCTCCTACAGAGCCATTAGGAAGCGCTGGTCTGAGGGTAACAACCTGCCCTACCTAACCTGCAGTCTTTCTGGGGGAAGTTGTTCCTGGATGGCTGCCAAGCCCTGCTCTGAGTGATTCAGAGCCAAATATTCACAGTGGAGTGGCCAGCGCTGTGAGCCACATTTCAGAGATAGGGTCAGGCAAATCACTGCTGCCAACACAAACTTAGGTGGATTTTGGGGACCTGTGGGACAGTCTCAGACAGCAGCTGGTCTCGCTGTGATCTGGGTCTTCTGCGAGAACTCACAACAGTTTCCAAAAGTGCAGCAAGACTGAGGCTGTATTGATCTGACTGCCATTGTCTCTCTGAGACCCCACCTCACCCTACCCACAAATTGCTCCAGGTGGCTCATTGACAGTGAACTGACACAGCCCTGCCCTTCCCCTCCCCTTATCTCCTAGTCTACATAGGCAAAAAACTTTGGCTGGCACAGGGTGGGCACTGCACAGAAATCAATGGCAGACAGAACTTTCTTGCCTGCAAGAGTTGCAATATTGTGTCCAGGGATCACAGGGGGTCTGTGGGATCACCCCAGATAGCAGTTGGTCTCACTGTGAACTGTGTCTACAGTAGGAATGCCCAGGCACAGAAGTTTCAGCAAAACTGAGGCTATATTGACTGAATGGACCTTGTCTCCTTGAGATCCCACTTCTCCCAAGCCACAAAGTGCCTTTAGCCCATTGACAAGCAGCCTCTTGAGCAGTTAGCACAAGCAACAGACCTTGGCTAGTGCAGTGAGCACATTTTGAAGAAAACAGTTGTGAACAGACCCCTGCTGCCTGTATGAACTGCAATATCTCTTGAGGGGATTACAGGGGTCTGTATTGGCCTGATGGCCCTTGACTCCCTGAGCTCCTGCCCCATCTAGTACATAAAGTGCTCACTGCACATTGATAGGCAGATACCCCTGCTCTGGGGTAGCACATCTAGGCCCAGGGTGTGCATCAGTTGAATTTTCTATGAGAGAAAACTTGTACAGAGAGCCACAGTGTGGGCACATAAACTGACACTGCAGTGGCAGGGGGAAATTTACTCATTAGACCCAGGATACTCCCAGGGTCCCTGTGCCACACAACACACATATCACCCAGAGGCTCATCCAGTTTCAGAGACTTACAGGCAGCTGATAGGAAATATCAGGATTTGAGGAGCGATGGTCCCTCTGCTAAATTGCTGTAGGTCAGGGATGGGGGATAACCGATAGCTGCATACAGTGCTGTCTCTTCCACTTACCTATAGACCCAGCATAGGCAACAACCATCAGTGGATCGCTTTGTAGTTCTCACTGGATAGCCCTGAGCAATCAAAAGCAGAGGTTGAACTTGGCCTGTGGGGGAGACTCTCCCAAAGGGCCACAAAACCAATGCATCTGGGGGCTGGCACCAGAACACCACAGAACAACTCCTGATTAGTTTCAGTAGTGATACACACAAAGGGTGGTTGCAACAACAACACAAGCCTGCTAGGACAAATCCCCCTCAGTGGGATCAACCCACACACAACAACTCTTACCCTGAGGGTGCAGCCAATTACTATAATTAGTCAGCCTGAATGTTAATCCCACTCACTGATCTACTAACAACAAGAAAGGCTTGGTGACAACAGAAGATCATACACAACCTACACAAGGGTCATATCCAGAGCTCCTGGCACAAGGCATCAGGGAGAGTGCACCACTGGGCCACACAGGACACCTTCTACATTAGGCCATCTGGCCAAGGCTGAAAGATGAAACAAATATTCTTGACACATAGAAACAAACATAGAGAGGAGAATAAAATGAAAAAAAAAAAAAACACAAAGAAACATGCCACAAATGAAACAATAGAAGAAACCTCCAGAAAATAAACTAAATGAAATGCAGACAAGCAACATACAAGAGATAGAGTTCAGAATAACAATTATAAGGATGCTCAACAAACTTATAGGAAGAATGGATGAGCACAATGAGAACCTTGACAGAGAGATAGTAAGCATTAAAAAGGACACAGAACCCATAAAAAAGAACCAGACAGAAATGAGGAATACAATAACTGAAATGAAGAATACACTAGAAGGATTCAATAGTAGATAGGACGAAGCAAAAGATCGAATTGATGAATTGGAAGACAAGGTAGCCAAATATACCTGATCAGAACAACAAAAAGAAAAAAGAATTAAAAAAAATGATGACGGTTTAAGAGACCTCTGGGATAATATGAAGCATAAAAATATCCGAATCATAGGAGTATCTGAAGAGGAAGAGAGAGAGCAAGGGATTGAGACTCTATTTGAAAAAACAATGACAGAAAACTTCCCTAACCTGGCAAAAGGAATTAGACATGCAAGTTCAGGAAGCACAAAGAGTTCTAAACAAAAAGAACTCAAACAGACCTACACCAAGACACATCATAATTAAAATGCCAAAGGTCAAAGACAAAGAGAGAAGTGTGAAACCAACAAGAGAAAGGAAGCTGCATACTTATAAGGATACCCCCATAAGAATGTCTGCTGACTTTTCAATGGAAACTTTGTAGGCCAGAAGGGAATGGCAAGAAATATTCAAAGTTATGAAAAACAAGAATCTACAACCACGGATACTCTACCTAGCAAAGCTTTCAATTAAAATGGAAGGTGAGATAAAGAGCTTCCCAAACAGAAAAAAGTTTAAGGAATTCATCACCAAAAAGCCAGCATTACTAGAAATGTTAAAGGGTCTTCTATAAAAAGAGAAGGGGTAAAAAATAATAGAAATAACAAATATGAATAATAAAATGACTGTAACAAAAACCTATCGGTAATCACTTAATATGTAAATGCAGTAAATGCTCCAATCAAAAGACATAGGGTAACTGAATGGAGAAGAAAATGAGACCCATGCATATGCTGTCTACAAGAGATCCACTTTAGATCAAATGCCTCTCACAGACTGAAAGTAAAGGGATGGAAAAAGATATTTCACACAAACAGAAATGAAAAAAAAGCCAGGGTAGCAATACTTATATCAGATAAAATAGACTTTAGAACAAAGGCTACAATAAGAGACCAAAAAAAGGCATTACATGATAAAAAAGGGATCAATAAATCAAGAGGACATAACCCTAATAAACATATATGCACCCAAAATAAGAGCACCTACATACATAAAGCAATTATTGACTGACATAAAAGGACAGATCAACGGTAATACACTCATAGTAGGAGACTCTAACACCCCATTGACACCAATGGACAGATCTTCCAGGAAAATAAACAATGGGCCTAAAAGACACACTAGACTAGATGGATTTAATAGATACTTTCAGAGCATTTTACCCCAAAGCAGCAAAATATACATTCTTCTCAAGTGTGCATGGAACATTTTCAAAGATAGACCACATGTTAGGACACAAATCAAGTCTCAATAAATTTAAGAAGATTGAAATCATATCAACTGGCTACTCTGATCACAACGGTATGAAACTAGAAATCAACTACAAGAAAAAAAACTGGAAAATACACAAACACATGGAAGCTAAATAATGTGCTACTAAACAATGAATGGGTTATTAATGAGATCAAGGAAGAAATAAAAAAAAATACCTATGGACAAATGAAAATGAAAACACAATGACTAAAACTTTATGGGATACAGCAAAAGCAGTCTTAAGAGGGAGTTCATAGCAATACGGGCCTACCTCAAGAAACAAGGAAAAGCTCAAATAAACAATCTAACCTTACAATAAAATAAAACTGAAAAAGAACAGCAAACAAAGCCCAAAGTGGATAGGAGGAAGAAAATAATAAAGATCAGAGCAGAAATAAATGAAATAGGGTCTAGAAAAACAATGCAAAAGATTAATGAAACCAAGAGCTGGTTCTTTGAAAGGATAAACAAAATTGACAGACCCTTAGCCAGACTCATCAAGGAAAAAAGAGAGAGGACTCAAATAAATAAAATCAGAAATGAAAGAGGAGAAATAATCATGGACTCCACAGAAATACAATGGATCATAAGAAAATACTACAAGCAATTATATGCCAATAAATTAGACAATCTAGAAAAAATGGATACAGTCCTAGAAACATACAATCTCCCAAGACTGAGTCAAGAAGAAACAGAAAATCTGAACCGATCGATTACTGCCAATGAAATAGAATCAGTAATCAAAAACTTCCCAAAAAGGAAAAGTCCTGGACCAGATGGCTTCATAGGCGAATTTTACCAAACATTCAAGGAAGAATTATAACCTATTCTTCTCAAACTATTTCCAAAAATTTAAGAAGAGGGAAGGCTCCTTAACTCCTTTTATGAGGCCACTATTACCTTGATTTCAAAACTAGACAAAGACATTACAAAATAAAAATAAAAATATAGGTCGATATCTCTTATGAACATTGATACAAACATCTTCAACAAAATATTAGCAAACTGAATTCAGGAATACATTAAAAATATCATACACCATGATCAAGTTGAATTTATTCCTGGGATGCAAAGCTGGTTTAATATCCACAAATCAATTAATGTGATACACCAAATTAACAAATCGAAAGATAAAAACCATATGATCATATCAATAGATGCAGAAAAAGCGTTCAACAAAATCCAGCATTCATTTATAATAAAAACTCTCAGTAAAGTGGAAATAGAGGGAACATACCTCAACATAATATAGGCCATATACGAAAAACCTACAGCTAACATCATACTCAATGGGGAAAGGCTAAAAGCATTTTCCTTAAGATCAGGAACAAGACAAGGATGCCCACTTTCACCACTCCTCTTCAACATTGTGTTGTAAATCTTAGCCACAGCAATAAGGCAAGAAAAAGGAATGAAAGGCATTCAAGTTGGAAAGAAAG
>CM053505.1:57542574-57597393 GCA_028627145.1 Eidolon dupreanum | reverse complement strand
CTTTCTTTCCAACTTGAATGCCTTTCATTCCTTTTTCTTGCCTTATTGCTGTGGCTAAGATTTACAACACAATGTTGAAGAGGAGTGGTGAAAGTGGGCATCCTTGTCTTGTTCCTGATCTTAAGGAAAATGCTTTTAGCCTTTCCCCATTGAGTATGATGTTAGCTGTAGGTTTTTCGTATATGGCCTATATTATGTTAGGGTATGTTCCCTCTATTTCCACTTTCCTGAGAGTTTTTATCGTAAATAGATGCTGGATTTTGTTGAACACTTTTTCTGCATCTATTGGTATGATCATATGATTTTTATGTTTTGATTTGTTAATATGGTGTATCACATTAATAGATTTGTGGATATTGAACCAACCTTGCATCCCTGTAATAAATTCAACTTGACCATGGCGTATGAAATTTTTAATGTATTGCTGAATTTGGTTTGCTAATATTTTGTTGAGGATTTTTACATCCATGTTCATAAAAGATATCATCCTATAGTATTCTTTTTTTGTAATGTCTTTGTCTGGTTTTGGAATCAAGGTAATGTTGGCCTCATAAAAGAGTTAGGGAGCCTTTCCTATTCTTGAATTTTTTGGAATAGTTTGAGAAGAATAGATGGCATTTCTTCTTTGAATGTTTGGTAAAATTCACCTATGAAGCCATCTGCTCCAGGACTTTTATTTTTGGGGAGGATTTTGATTACTGATTATTTCATTGGTGGTAATTGGTAGGTTCAGATTTTTTGCTTTTTCTTGACTCAGTCTTGGGAGATTATGTTTTTAGAAATGTGTCAATTTTTTCCAGATTGTCCAGTTTGTTGGCATATAACTGCTCATAGTATTTTCTTATGATCCATTGTATTTCTGTGGAGTCCATGTTTATTTCTCCTCTTTTATTCTGATTTTATTTATCTGAGTCCTCTCTCTTTTTTCCTTGATGGGTCTGGCTAAGGGTCTGTCAATTTTGTTTATCCTTTCAAAGAACCAGCTCTTGGTTTCATTAATCTTTTGCATTGTTTTTCTAGACCCTATTTCATTTATTTCTGCTCTGATCTTTATTATTTCCTTCCTCCTATTCATTGTGAGCTTTGTTTGCTTTTCTTTTTCTAGTTATTTTAATTCTATGGTTAGAATGAGATTTTTCTTGTTTCTTGAGGTAGGCCTGCATTTTATGAACTCCCTCTTAAGACTGCTTTTGCTGTGTCCCATAAATTTTGAGTCGTGTTTTCATTTTCATTTGTCTGTGGGCATCTTTTGATTTCTTCCTTGACCTCATTAATAGCGCATTCATTATTTAGTAGCACGTTATTTAGCCTCCATGTGTTTGTGTATTTTCCATTTTTTTCCTTATTGTTGATATCTAGTTTCATGCCATTGTGATCAGAGTAGGCAGTTGATATGATTTCAATCTTCTTAAATTTATTGAAACTTGATTTGCATCCTAACACATGGTCTATCCTTGGAAATATTCCACGTGCACTTGAGAAGAATCTATATTTTGCTGCTTTGGGGTAAAATGCTCTGAAAATATCTATTAAATCCATCCTTTCTAGTGTGTATTTAAGGCCCATTGTTTCCTTGTTGATTCTTTTCCTGAAAGGTCTGTCCCTTGGTGTCAATGGGGTGTTCAATTCTCCTACTGAGTGTATTACTGTGGATCTGTCTTTTTATGTTGGTTAATAATTGATTTATGTATATAGGTGCTCCAATGTTGGGTGTGTATATGTTGACTAGGGTTATGTCCTCTTGATTTATCGATCCCTTTTTTATCATGTAATGCCCTATTTTCTGTCTCTTATTGTAGCCTTTGTTCTAAAGTCTATTTTATCTGATATAAGTATTGCTACCGTGGATTTTTTTTCATTTCCATTTGCATGAAATATCTTTTTTCATCCCTTTACTTTCAGTCTGTGAGTGTCATTTGATCTAAAGTGGGCCTCTTGTAGACTGCATATGCTTGGGTCTTGTTTTCTTATCCATTCAGTTACCCTATGTCTTTTAATTGGAGAATTTAAACCATTTACATTTAAATGATTACTGATAGGTACATTGTTACTGCTACTTTATTCTTCATATTTTTAATTTCTATTTTCTTTACCCCTGCTCTTTTTATAGAAGACTCTTTAACATTTCTTGTAATGCTGGCTTGTTGGTGATGAATTCCTTAAACTTTTTTATGTCTGGGAAGCTCTTTATCTCACTTTCCATTTTAATCGAAGGCCTTGCTGGGTAGAGTATCTGTGGTTGTAGTTTCTTGTTTTTCATAACTTTGAATATTTCTTGCCATTCCCTTCTGGCCTACAAAGTTTCCATTGAAAAGTCAGCAGACATTCTTATGGGGGTACCCTTGTAAGTAACCACCTTCCTTTCTCTTGTTGCTTTCACACTTCTCTCTTTGTCTTTGACCTTTGGCATTTTAATTATGATGTGTCTTGGTGTAGGTCTGTTTGAATTCCTTTGTTTGGGACTCTTTGTGCTTCCTGAACTTGCATGTCTAATTCCTTTCACAGGTTAGGGAAGTTTTCTGTCATTATTTTTTCAAATAGATTATCAATCCCTTGCTCTCTTTCTTCCTCTTCAGATACTCCTATGATTCAGATATTTTTATGCTTCATGTTGTTCCAGAGGTCTCTTAAACTGTCCTCATTTTTTTTAATTCTTTTTTTGTTGTTCTGATCAGGTATATTCAGCTACCTTGTCTTCCAATTTGCCAGTTCGATCTTCTGTTGCATCTTATCTACTATTGAATCCTTCTAGTGTATTCTTCATTTCAGTTATTGTATTCCTCATTTCTGTCTGGTTCTTTTTTTTGGGTTCTGTGTCCTTTTTAATGCTTACTATCTCTCTGTCAAGGTTCTCATTGTGTTCATCCATTCTCCCTATAAGTTTGTTGAGCATCCTTATAACTGTTATTCTGAACTCTGTCTCTTTTATGTTGCTTGCCTCCATTTCATTTAGTTTATTTTCTGGAGGTTTCTCCTGTTGTTTCATTTGTGGCATATTTCTGTATTTTTTTTTTCATTTTATTCGCCTCTCTGTGTTTGTTTCTATGTGTCAGAAATATTTGTTTCATCTCTTGGCCTTGGCCAGATGCCCTAATGTGGAAGGTGTTCTGTGTGGCCCAATAGTGCATTCTCCATGATTCCTTGTGTCGGGAGTTCTGGATGTGACCCTCGTGTGGGTTGTGTGTGATCTGTTGTTAGCAAGCCTTTATTGTTGTTAATAGATTCAGTGGGTGGGATTAACATTCAGGCAGACTAATTGTGGATTTCACATCACCCTTAGGATAAGAGTTGTTGTGTGTGGGTTGACTCCACTGAGGGGGATTTGCCCTAGCAGGGTTGTGTAGTTGTTACAACCACACTTTGTGTGTATCATTACTGGAACTAGCCAGGATTTGCTCTTTAGTGATCTGGTGCTAGCCTCTAGATGTATTGGTTGTGTGGCCCCTTGGGAGGGTCTCCCCCGTAGGCCGAGTTCAGCCTCTGCTTTTGATTGCTCAGGGCTACCCTGTGGGAACTACTAAGCAGTCTGCTTATGGTTGGTTCATATGCTGGTTTAACTTCGATGTGGCTCCTTTATATTATCAGATGTAGATGTTATGATCAGCTGGATTTCAAGTGTTTTTCCATGTTGATTATTTTATAATTAAGTGTAATTTCATTGTGGATCTCAATTATGTAAGGCTTGCAATTACTGCAATATATATTTTAACTCCATGGACAATTTCCTATTGTGGTTGAAAGATGGAAGTAATTCAATAGCTCAGCAGTTCATTCAGTACAGTAACAATCATTCTCCAGGTGCACCTCCCAAACTGCAGCACTGTCCTCAGACATGACATTTTGAAGAACTTGGGTCCTCTGGATCATCAACTAAGTGGTAGATCAGCTTCTGCTGCAATTGGAACCTGCTCCAAATCTATTTGCTCCAAAGGCCTGGGACTCACTCAAAAGTAGAGCTTTACCTGGTTATGTGGTTACTTCAAAGGTTCTTGCCAAAGGGTCAGAGAAGCATAATCAAATATGGTAAATATTACTTTAAAAACCAAAGAGGCTCACCAAGCATTGTGTCTCTTTCTTCATGGTAGATGATACAAGTGCAGGGTTGTATATCCTATTTTATAAGGAATATCCAGACATATCCAATACTATCAGATCCTTAGAAATTTCACCAATGTGGCAGGCCCCTGGACTTCCCCAAATTTCATCCTCTATCCTTTGGAATAGTATGTCTTGCTAAGGTATTTATTTATTTGTTTTTTCCTATTCACTGGGTTCATTTAGCATAATAATATAAATGTAATAAACCAGTGTGATGTTCTTTGGGATATCAAGATAATCAAGTATCCTTCGGACTGTGTATGACAGTGAGCAGAAGAGTTAACGTAGCACTGGGATGGCAATAAAGCTATACTGCTATTCTGTTCTCCTTGCTCTATAAATGTAAACTGTTTCTGATTTTGTTTATTGATTGAAATGAAAAAGAATGTATTTTCCAGGTCGATAACTGCATACAAACAGATATGGCACATATGGACCCAAAGCTGCAATTGGTATCACTTGATTAAATTTGTAACATTTTACTCTAATTTTTCACTAACCATCTGACTTACAGTGGCCTAACAGGCGAGTTAAACGGAGATTTGGTAGAAATTACCTTTATAGCACCTTTCAGTTTTTGATATGACATTAATATCTGCAGTTCCTCCAGGGACTCAATATTGCTTTTGATTTAATTATCATGGTAGGGATGGGGACTGTTCCAGGGTATTCCACTTTGATTTTCCTTCCAGAATAGTTCTCACTCCATAGGCCAGATAATCAGTTTGGGAATTCTGGCAGTTAAGAAGTATGTCTATTTTCACTATACATTCTAATGTATCCTTAGTCTCACTGTAAGATATATTCAAGCCAAGACTCCATTGGTCACCTGAAGTCCATAGTTTTCCTATTATCAGTGGATAACAGCAGTTATTGGAGATAAGCATACTTTCATAGCCAGTATCTAATCATATCCAGTACATCTGGGTATCTCTTTCTCCAGTGCAGTTATCCCGATAAATGGCCACATGACTCTTGGGGAAAGATTCATGATACATATTTGTGGCTGCACAGCAGGATCCTTCCTTGGTCTGGGGGCTCTGTGTCTGTGAACTGGCTTCTGACTAGGAACTGGGTAAGAATCCATGAATTTCCTTTATGGTGACTAATGGAAGTTAGGTTTCCACCCAGAAGACCTATATTCTTTCCTCTAGTATATGCCAAACAGCACTTTATTAGACTAACCATATGTTTCCTTTTTAGCTAATTGACCTATGATCAATTAGCCATTGCCACAGATCCTTGTGGATCTAAACACTCAGAATATTATTTGGTCCCTGTGTGTTATTGTGGTAATGGTTCCTATTTTGTGATTAGGCTGCCACTTGATCTTTATCATTTTGGGATCCCATTAGATTTCCTTTTGAGATCAGGGAATGCAATTCTATTGCAGTATCCCCCATTATCGTCTCTGGCCTTTAGAGTATGGCCACTACTGAGCTTATCAAGGATATAGGCAGTCCCTGAACCAATGCATATTTTTATGATTTTTTGAAACAATCATAAATGTACAGAAAACTTATAGAAAAGTGGCAAATAGGAATAACTTTTTTTCCCTTGGAAACTTTAGACAATAAGTCACCAACCTGCTGCCCTTTTACCTCAGAATACTAAAGTGTGTATTTCCACAGATACATATGTGAGTACTTCTGATAAACAAGGACATCCTCTTATATAACCATAAGATAACCACTGGTATCAGGAGATTAACATTGATACATTATTACTATCTAATCCTGAGATTCCACTCAAATTGTGTCACTTGTCCTTCAAAGCAAAGGGATTAAGGACAGAATTATGCATTACATTAAATTGTAATGACTTTTTAGCTTGGAATAATTCTTCAGTCTTTCCTTAACTTTCATGATCTTGAAACTTTTGAAAATTAAAGTTATTTTTCAGACTGTCCCTCAATTTGGATTTTTCTGATATTGCCTCATGATTAGATAGATGTTATATATCTCTGGTGGCTTTGTAATTTGTCAATTGGTGAAGGTAAAATGAATTTTCCAAAATTCCCTTTTCTGTATGTTTATTGTTGAGGTGGACCACAAAAAAAAAAAAAGATTCTTTTGGGATATTTGCAGGGTAGAAGTGAAGCAGCAGACATTTTGTAGTTTATACACATTGTTGCTTATCTGTTGGCTTACCTTGTTGGTGTGAGGCACGAACTGGGTCTGCAAGTGCTCCACCTTCACCTGGATCTTCCTTAAGTCCCTCCAGGTCAGGTATATATTTAGCTTTATGACTAAGGACACAGCTTCTATGGGATACCCACACTACTAAGGGCAGACGCAACAATAACTACTGGCTCATGCTTGTGAGTTCCAGCTTGTCCTTGCTCTCCCCTGCTTTATGTCTATCTCACCTTTTCAGCTGCCTGACCTGTGGATTATAAGCTCTAGTATCAAACGTGAAGATAACAAACAGTCTTGCATGCACTGCTTCACTAACTTCCACAATTGCCTAAGGGCAAATCTGTAGCAAATTCCTTGTGATTCTGTTTCTTTCACTGAACCCTGATTGATAGAGCATCTTTAGTAGTAATATCACAGCAGTGATGCTGCATTCTTCCTATCATGTCTCATCAAGTGGTAAGTGATCTTTATTTGTTCCATTACTGATGATGTTCACTTTGATTACTTGAGTAAGGTGGTGATATCTACCAGGCTTCTACGTTGTAAATTTACTCTTTTTATATTTTGTGAGGTGATGCTTGAAACTATGTAATAATTTATTCTTCATCAAAATTTAAGTTTATTTGCTTATATCAGTATGGATTCATGGTTTTCTATTTTATTCAATAATTTGTTACTATCATTAATTTGATGCTCAAATTGTTACTAATTGGGCCAGTGGAAGTCCCTTCAAGCTGGTTTATTTGTCCTTGTGACATGCCCCCATCATTCTCTGAGCACGTCCTTGTTTCCTTGCTTTCTGGAACAAAAGGTGTTCCAGGCCCATCTCGTCATTTTCCTGGTCCAGTCCTGTAATAAGCCATTTCTCCAAGGAACTATGATTTGTTTTTAGCAGAAAATAGTATTTAGAATACAAGATCTAGGTGCTATGTGTGATCACAGCTACTGGGTGTCATTGCATCTAGATCCTCTCAGTGGACAGACCCAAGAAATATATGTAGAGGGGTGTGTGGCGGGTGAGTGGGTATGTATTTGTGTATATTTATCTCTAGCTATTTATTTAAATGTGTACATAAACACATACACATTTACATCTATATTTTTATATTTAAAACCATGAGTTCTCATCAATACCTCCACTTCCAATACCACAAGGTTATTCTATTGTTTCTCTTACCATATTGGTAACTCTCTACTCTCACTGTGATAAACCTGGCTACAGTTATCCTTAATAATTTAATTAGGCCCCCTGTATGTAATTAATCTGCATTTCCTCCACTACCTCTTCCCCTATAGAGATACCCTCCTAACCCCACTTTGGCTTCAACACCTGATGTCTGGCCACCCATCTGCATAGATGCACTCCTCATCCTTCTTGGCTGTTGACACGCCATGTCAGACTATCTTTTTGTGGCAACACCCATTCCATCCCACTCATTCTCAAATGTTGCGTACTGCCCACCTCATCCATTCTCCACTGTATGGATGACTTCTTTACTCCATATGTGTTTTGATACCCCATGACATTTCACGCCTCTGCAAGGATGCCTTCCACACTCTGCCCTGCTCAGGCTCTGACTCCTCAATGCCAGGCTGCTCTTTTTTCCCCACATAGATGCTTTATTTACACTGCTTGGTCTCTGACACCCTACATCAGGCAGCCCTTCCCTGGAGACATCATCCTTACTCTGTTTGCGCTCAAACACCCTGCTTTAAGCTGCTTCTTCACCTATATGGCAACTGTCCTTATTCTGCTTGGACTTTCACATCCTGCACCAAAAGGCTCTTCCCTTCATGGACATCCTTCTCACTCTTCTTGGATCTGACACCCCACACCAGGTCTTATTCTGCATGCCTTCTTCACCTTGCTCAGGCTCTGACACCTTGCTTTAGGTTGCTGGTTCACTTCATAAATGCACTTATCACTTTTCTCAGGATCTGATATCCTGTGTGTTGGCTGCCTGCCATCATGGAAGCCCTTCTTACTCCACTTGGGTTCTGATACTGCATGCCAAGTTACATCTCTGTGTGAATACCTTCCTCACTCTGCTCAGTTCTGACTATATATGCTCCAGTGTGGGACCACTTAGGCTGGGACATTCTATGCCAGGCAACCTCTCCTCATTGGCTTTTATCTCATTCTGCTTGACCTCTGACACCCTGTCATCAGTCCACCCCCTTTGCAAGGGGCTCTGATTCCCTACACCTGGCAGTCCTCTTCACTCCATGTGACTGCTTTTCTCACTGTCCTTGGACTCCGAGAGCCTATGCCAGACCTCCTCTTCTGGTATAGTCCTCACTCTACCCTGACTGTGACTCCCCATGCTGGACTTACCTCTAGTATGGACACTCTCCTAACTCAGCACCTCATGCCAGGCTACCACTCTGCATGAGCTCCCTCCTTTCCTCAATTCAGCTTTGACACTCTATGCCAGATTGCATCTGTGCCTGATGCTCTCCATAACTGCATGGGTGCCCTCCACACCCTGATTGGGCTTTATAACCTTATGCCATGCTTTTCTTACCCACTCAGATTCTAACATACTGCTCTCCGGATGTATCCCTTGCTCTGGTCCCACCAAATGGCTTTCAGACTGAATTGCTCAGGAATGGGAGAGAAGAGGAAGGCATCAACACATTTTTCTAATGTCGTGGTGAAGGGAGTGTCCTATGTGTCTTCCCAAGAGGTATGGTTAGGGGTAGCTAAGCAGTTTGCAAGTAGATCCATTCCATTATATCCATTTCCCTGAACCTTTGGATTCCTTCTTCTGTAGGATATCATAGAAGTTCATGCAGTTTAATTTTAATGACTGCAGACCATCATTGAGTCCAAGCTTTGATTAACTAATTAAACAGATGATGACAATTATACCTTAATGCTTGAGTCAACACTTAAAGTTTTGAATTCTGGGTGAGTACACCTGTATCAATGAATTTGACCCTATCAAGACTTATATTCCTTCTGCTTTGGTCAACAATCTTAGGACTCACTTCCATACATGCTTCCTGTTGCTTCTGTCAATAGAGACTGATGAGGTCTTTTGAGTCTTTGGGTTATAGGCTCTCTCTTGGATAAGGCCTTGTACCTCTCTAATTTGTGCTTTGTTGGACTCTAATTCTTCTTATGGACTTGGAGCATACAGGAATATGGATACAGGGGAGGCTAAACACTAGCTTGTCTGGCAACTGCCACAGGGAGCATTTACTGAAAGGTTTGTATACAGAGAATATCTGATTCCCTGAGTGTGCATACTCGTGTGTGGTGTGGGTGGGGAATGAGGAACCGCTGCATAGTTTCTCAACAAGTGGGGACTGTAAAAGCTATGCATATTTTATATTAATCAATTATCTCTTTATCTCACTTTCTTTTCCTTGATTCCTTGAAGAAGAGTACTAGTGATGGTTAATGTTATAATTTAGTTTCCACATAACAATATAATTGATCAGTACCACCTCATGACAGTGATATGGTGGCTCATAGAATATTGTGTCTCTTCTGTGTTGGAGATGAGAGTTCTTCTTTTGTACAAAATATAGGAATGGCTTTTGAGTGACAAAAGTGATAGACTGTTGCTGATTAATCTCCTCCCTCTACTACCCTTATCCAATTTCTATTCTTCTTAGCTCTTCTCTCTGTCCTATGAGGCTTATTCCTAGAAACTGTATATTCTTGGCTCCCTTGCTTGTTGGCTTGTAGTTGGGTTTGGTAAAGGGGTAGAAATGATAAGCAATCAGATAATGGGAAGAGGAGGTCAGAATATTTTTCCCCACTCCCTCCTTCCTCTGGCATTGCATCTCTGGCAGTAGCTGCATCCCTGCATAGGTAGAACACTTACCGGGCTCCTCCTCTTTCATGGTTCTGACACTTATTTGGCTATGGTAACTCTATTATTTCCTTTGACCCCTCAGTTTTAAGGATGATAATGGTTTCCTACTCATACTTCACTTTATTCCTTGTTTTTTTTTTTCCTGTAACCCTGAACACTCACTGTAAATAGTTTTTTTCATAAACTCTTTTCATCTGAACCATCTGGAATGAATTATTTTCCTGCTGAGGCCCCGCTCATATCTTCATCCTTTGCGTTATCTCCATGACTTTAAAGAACAATAATGCTGGAAGTGGAAAACTCCCCACTTGGGTGTTTTTCTGTACTGTTCTTGGGTGTTTTTCTTGGCTGTTCTATTGTGCTTAAAGATAGAGCTCTGAGAAATAAAAATGACTCATCCAAGTAGGTTACCTTTTAAAAAAAGGTTAAAAAATTTATACAAGTAATACATGGTCATGATGGAAAATTTAGGAAACCACAAAGAGAAAATAAAAATCTCCAGTAATCCCACTTCACAAAAAGAACCATTGTTAACATTTCGATGAATATGCTTTTTAAACTAAATTATACACTTCTTTGAACATCCACAATTCATGAAACAGTGCCAGCTTGAATTCTTGGGCTTCTGAAATTTTCATAACTGCTCCCATCTGTGGTAGTATATACAAAGTAGGAACAATTGAATAATAGAGGAGCACAGAAGAGGAGGAAACAGACCTCGGGTGGTTTCAGAGTTCAGTCCTTTTCTGTCATATTTGATGCATTGGATGGACCCCACCCATACTAAGTCCTGCTGTGCTGGGCTGGGCTTGTGTGCTCTCTGGGAGGGGCTGTCTTCTTCAGTTCTCACACTTGGAAGAATCTAAACCAGAGAATGGGTAAATAAACCACAGTTGTACAGCTGGCTGCTCTGCACAAAGCTCCTTTGAAATATTATGTGGAAACCTCTAGAACCTAAGGGAGCCTAGAGAGAGAGAAGTTAAGACCCAATTAATTCTACAGAAGTCCTGAAGAGGTCCTAAATGGACTGTAGACACCCATGTGTTTCCACAGAGAAGAACCTAATCTTATTATGTGTAATAACTTCAGTCTTCAGAACTGGGGCTATTTTTTTAGGTGCCAAGGTCATTTTATTTTCCCTTAGAATCCTAAGAGCCAAAAATTTCTGCTGTTTGATTCCTGTGTCTCCTCAAAAGAAATGACACTATTATATCTGTCTAGAACATCTTGTCCCTGTCCCCTGTATTTGATTTTCAATTGCCTAGTGTTATAAATTACCTCAAATTATCAACCCTTTTGACATCAAGTTTACAAATTCATCTGGGAAAATAGATGTCAAAGAGAAGGATTATGACACAGAGATATACACAGAGTGGAGACTACTCTGAGTTTGCTGATTATTGCTAATGTAGTTTTTCTTTCTGGTGAAATGTCTCATCTGATTATTTGTCTCACTACTTCAGAGCAAACTGAAGCATCAACTTTCTATCAGTTTCCTCCTCTGGATATTTACCAGTAGCAACAGATAGATGGAATTTGAACATCATCCTTCAAGCCTGTTCTTTCCTTGTTGTTCTATTGTTCTCCAAGCCTGTAATTTCACTCTAATAAGATCCTATTGTGAGTCTAATTTTTTTAAATACCTAAAGAAAGAGATATGTGAAAAATTTGTCACAGGCCAATCATAAGACTTAGAGTACAGAGAGAACCAATCTTATTTAAAAAAGAAGACAGTGCACAATTGCAATAACCAGATGATGTGTTATAGAACTGTACACTTGAAACTTATGTAATTTTATTAACTATACATTTAATAAATTTAATAAAAATAAAAAATAAGACTGCTTCACTTATATGTGAGATCTAAACAACAAAACACACAAACAAACAAAACAGAAACAAATTCATAGATATAGAGAACAAACTCATGATTAGAGACCTGGGTGGAAAAGGTGAAGGGATTAAGAAGTACAAGTTGGCAGTTACAAAATATTCATGGGGATGCAAAGTGTAGCATAGGGAATATAGCCAATAATACTGTAATAAGTATGTATGCTGTCAGGTGGATAGTGAACTTACCGGGGTTAGGGGGATCACTTGCTGTACACCTGAAACTAATATAAAATAATATTGAATGTCAACTATAATAGAAAAAAAGGAAAAAAAAGACCGATTTTCACTTTAATTCTGCTAGTCAAATGCCTTTCTTTTGGAAATCTTGTTGCACCTTTTCAGTTCATGCTGAGGTGAGATAGTTGCAAGTTTACTGAGCTTCAAATAGAAAGGTACTGTGAAGGGTGGGCTCTCAGTAAGCTTGTTTCTTTGCTCAAAATGAGTGCCAGGGCTCAACGAATATGCTGAAGCTTCCTAGTAACTGTCTGTACACCTAATTGCAGTTTATTTTTGTCAGGCTTTATTCTCACACACCTTTGGTTACATATTAAGAACAGCCCCATGTTGTTAAGCAGTTCAAGAAGAACTACAAAGAGAATTTTAGGAGAAGGAGGCAGAAATTAAACCTATGTAAAGGGATATGCAGATATTTCCTCTTTTTAAGTCTGAAGAGAGAAATTTTGAAGTGCATTATCAAAAAGTAATGGTAACATCAAAATAAGTAGAGATGTGACCTTAAGATCCTTAAAGATGAAGCTTGTGATATTAGAGTAGGTATAAGCAGAGTGGGGGAAAGGTTAATCATGCAAGTTGTGGTGTACAATGATCATATTATGTGTTACAGGATCAGCACAAACCACCCTTTGCATTGGAACCCCTGTTGATGATTGAGTAATTGAGCCATTATAAGGCGAACACAATCCTATTACAATGACCACCATTCATTTCTATGAAGCATTATATATGGTGCTAGAGCAGTCTTTAATGGTGTTCTTAATAACAACAGAAAAGTTGCAAGATCCATGCTTTCTTCTGATTCTGGCCCAAGGAATAGTCACTCCCTGTAAGGGAAGGAATCATTTAGTAATGATATAAGAAGTTACATAAAAAGAACTCTTGCGATTGTCTTCTGGAGTATTGAGACTGTTTCTCTATAGAATTTGGGGAGGGGAATATTGATGAGGGAGAACCCCAAGCACTTCTGGGAAGAGGAAAAAGCAGACTGAATCTTAGGGGCCTTTGGCTAGGAAGTATGTCTGCTCTTAAGAAGGAGCCCTGAATTTGCATATTAGAAAGGCCTATATGTAGGATATTTTATATCCACAGTCTGTTGTTGCCATAATCCAACTTCATCATTTTGCAGATGAAAAACCAAGGAATAGTGCAGTAAATGCGATAGTCATTTTATCAAGTACACATGATTAATGTAATGAGTTCATATCTTTTGATTCTCAGCTCAGGCAGTGATCCTATTGGACTACAGTGCCCCAAATGAAAATGTACCAAAGGAAGATGAGGTCCTACTTAAGTGTGAAGAATCAAAGGGTCAAATACACTTAGGGTGGATGCCAAACTACTTTTTTTTAAAGATTGGCAGAAACAAAACAATAATGGAAGTATTAAAAGGTATCTTCTGCCTTGAGAATTTGATTTTTATGTCTTGAGCACTGTATCAGCATGATATAATAGAAAGGTGTTAAATCTAAGAACTTATTTCTTCGCTTAGCATTACTCTGTTACTTAACTTCTTGAGCCACAGTTTTCTTATCTACAAAATGTAGATAATAACAGTGCCTAATTTATTGTGCTGCTGTGCGGATTAAAAGAGATAATCCACATTAAACAATTTATACAGTGTTTGATATATAGAAATAATTCAAAGAATGTTCATTAGTGTTTCCTTTTCCACTTGTACAGGAGTTTGTCTAGAATACTTAGCTTGAGTCAAAAATGATGGCTCTGAAGAGTTCTCTGAATTCAGTTATACCCCTTTGAGTCATTTGTAGAATGGCCCATCTCTATAAGTGAGCATTTTCCCCAATATGGGTTTTAACTCATCCAGCAAAACCCCAGCCCACAAGAACTTTATCTTTATGATTCCTTTTTCCTCTTCATCATTATCTTAGACCCCAGAAGACAGGACTGAATTTCACAGGCAGCTCTGTAATCCAGCATGAAAGTTCACCATAGCTGAAGGGTTTTGCTTTGCCTTCAGACAGTTCCTTAGCCTTGGCACTATTGATGTTTTCAGCTGCATACTTCATTGTTGTGGGAGGATGTGCTGTGGATTATAGGATGTTTAGCAGCATCCCTGTCTTCTTCCTACTAGATTCCAGTAGCATCCCACCCTTCCCCTGAGTTTTGACAACAAAAAGTATCTACAGCCACTGCCAAATGTCTCTCAAGGAGAGGAACAACATGGTTCTCAGTTGAGAACCAGTCCTAGGAGAAACTAACCTACCAGATATTTTAGCAAACAAACATCCTGTAGGGGTAGACTACTGGAATCTTTAGAAGTGACTGGAAATTCAAAAGGGAAGAATGAGTGTGGGGAAAAAAGAGTTTAGGCAGAGGAAAACACTGGAGTTTTTAAAATTACTTTATTTAAAAAAATTTTTATATTAGTTCCAGGTATATATATATATATATATATATATATATATACACACACACACACACACACACACACACACACACACACACACACACAATACATATATAATTTATGAAGCAATCCCCCTGATTACTCTAGCACCCATCTGGCACTACACTACACACAGCCATCACAATAATATTGACTATATTCCCTATGTGTACTCTACATCTCTGTGACTATTTTGTAACAACCAATTTGTACTTAATCCCTTCACCTTTTTTTCCAGTCCCCCAAATACCCTCTCATCTGGCAGTCATCAAAATGTTCTCTGTATCTATGAGTTTGTTTCAGTTTTATTTATTTTGTTCTTTAGATTCCACATGTGAAGTCATATGGTGTTTGTCTTTGTCTGACTTATTACACTTTGTATAATACCCTCTAGGTCCATCCATGTTGTCACAAATGATAAGATTTCATTCTTTATTATGGGCAAGAAATATTCTATTGTATATATGTACCACTTCTTCTTTGTTCAGTCATCTATTGATGTGCACTTAGGTTGCTTCCATATCTTGGCTGTTGTAAATAACGCTGCAATGAACATTGGAATATATATATTATATATAAATATATAATCTTATAATGCTGCAGTGGACATTGGGATATGGATATTGGGATAAATATATATGAATATATATATATACATATATATATATATATATATATATATATATATATATATATATATTCTTTTCAAATTAGTGCTTTAGATTTCTTTGGATAGATATTCGGAAGTGGAATTGCTGGATCATAAGGTGGTTCTACTTTTAATGTTTTGAGGAAACATCAAAATGTTTTGCATAGTAATGGCATCAATTTGTAATTCCTTTAACAGTGCATGAGGGTTCCCTTTACTCCATATCTTCACCAACACTTGTTGTTTTTTGATTTATTGTTGATAGCCATTCTGACAGATGTGAGGTGATGTCTCATTGTGGTTTTAATTTGCATTTCCCTGATGATTAAGGGCCATTTGTATTTCCTCTTTAGAGAAATACCTATTCAGGTCCTCTACCTATTTTTAAATTGGATTTTTTTTTGTTGTTGCTGTTGAGTTGTATGAGTTCTTTATAAATTTTAGATATTAACCCCTATCAGATGTAACATTAGTGAATACATTCTCCCAAACAGTCTGTTGTCTTTTTGTTTTGTTGATAGTTTCCTTTGCTGTACAAAAACGTTTTAGTTTGATGTAGTTTCATTCATTTATTTTTCTTTTGTTTTACTTGTTTGAGAAGATATGTCAGAAAAAAATTGCTAATAGCAATAACAGAGAGTTTACTGCCTATGTTTTCTTCTAGAAGTTTTATGGTTTCAGTTCTTACATTTAAGTCTTTAATCTATGTCGAGTTTATTCTTGTACATGGTGTAAGAAGGGGGTCCAGTTTCACTTTTTTTGCATATATCTGTCCAGTTTTCCTAACATCATTTGTTGAATAGACTGTATTTACCCCATTGTATATCCATGCCTCCTTTGTCATAGATTAAGTGAGCATACAGGGATGGATTTATTTCTGGGCTCTATCCTGTTCTATTGATCAGTGTATCTGTTTTTATGGCAGTATCATGCTATTTTGATTATTATAGCCTTGTAGTATAGTTTGATATCAGGTAATGTGATACCTCCAACTTTGTTCCTCATTCTCAAGGTTGCTGTGGTTATTTGGGTTCCATATAAATTTTTGGATTACTTACTCTAGTTCTCTAAAAAATGTCATTGATATTTTGATAGGGATTGCATTGAATCTATAGTTTGTTTTGGGTAGTATGGACATTTTAATGATGTTGATTCTTCCTACCCATGAACACTGAATATACTTCTATTTATTTGTATTTTCTTTCATTTCTTTTTCAATGACTTATAATTTTCCAAAACAAGTCTTTTACCTTCTGGATTAATTTGATTCCTAGATATTTTATTGTTTTTTGATGCAATTGTAAGTGTGATAATTTTTAAATTTCTCTTTCTGATAGTTCATCATTGGTATATAAAAATACCACCGACTTCTGAATATTAATTCTGTATCCCACTACTTTGTTGAATTCATTCATCAGTTCTAACAGTTTTTCTTTTAGTGGAATCCTAAGGGTTCTCTATACATAGTATCATGTCATCTGCATGTTAGGCCACAAAACAAGTCTTTTTCTCATTTAGTATATTAGCTCTAGATTCGTCATATATGGCCTTTATTATGTTGAGGTATGTTCCCTCTATTCCCACTTTGCTGAGAGTTTTTATCATAAATGGATGCTGGATTTTGTCAAATGCTTTTTCTGCATATATTGATATGATCACATGATTTTTTTCTTTCAATTTCTTAATGTGGTGTATCACATTAATTGATTTACGTATATTGAGTCAACCTTGTATCCCAAGAATAAATCCAACTTGATCACAGTGTATGATCTTTTTAACGTATTGTTGAATTCGGTTTGTTTATATTTTGTTGAGGATTTTTACATCAAGATTCATCAGGGAAATCAGCTTAGAATTTTCTTTTTTGGTGTATTGTTGGTTCAGATTTTTTGTTTCTTCTTGACTCAGTCTTGGAATAGTGCATGTTTCTAGAAATGTATCCATTTCTTCCAGATTGTCTAATCTGTTGGCATACAATTGCTTGTAGCATTTTCTTTTAATCCTTGGTATTTCTGTGGTGTCCATAGTTACTTCTCTTTCATTTATGACTTTATTTATTTGGGTCCTGTCTCTTTTTTTTCTTGATGAGCCTTGTTATAGGTTTATCAAAGAACCAGTTTTTGGTTTCATCGATCTTTTGTATTGTTTTTCTATATTCAATATTGTTTATTTCCACTCCGATCTTATTTCCTTCCTTCTATTCACTTTCGGTTTTGTTTGCTGTTCTTTTTCTAGTTCTTTTAAGTGTAAGATTAGATTGTTTATTTAAGATTTTTCTTGATTTTTTGAGGTAGGCCTGTATTGCTATGAATTTCCCTCTTCAGACTGCTTTTGCAATCTTAATCAAAATCTCCCATAGATTTTGAATCTTTTTTTTTTTCATTTTTGTTTGTCTCTGGGTATTATTGATTTCTTCTTTGATCTTGATGTTAACCTATTCATTGTTTAGCACCATGTTGTTAAGTCTCTATATGTTTGTGTATTTTTCAATTTTTTTCTTGTACTCGATTTCTAGTTTCATACTATTGTGGTCAGAGAAGACATTTGACATGATTTCAGTTTTCTTAAATTTATGGAGACTTGTTTTGTGGCCTAACATGTAGTCTATCTGGGAAATGATCTTTTCATTGGTGTTAATGGGGTGTTAAAGTCTCCTACTATGAATGTATTACTGTCAATCTTTCTCTTTATATCAGTCAATAATTGTTTTATATATGAAGGTGCTCCTATGTTGGGTGCATATGTGTTTACTAGGGTTATGTCCTCTTGTTATATTGCTCTCATTATCATTATATAATACCTTCCTTTCTCTCTTATAGTCTTTGTTTTAAAGTCTATTTTGTGTGATATAAGTACTGCTACCCCAGCTTTTTTTATTTCCATTTGCGTGAAATATCTTTTTTTCCATCCCTTCACTTTCACTGTTAGCCTGTATGTGTCTTTGTATCTGAAGTGGGTCTCTTGTAGACAACATGAATATGGGTCTCTTTTTCTTACCCATTCAGCTACCCTATGTATTTTTATTGGAGCATTTAATATATTTACATTTAAAGTGATTATTGATAGGTACATAGTTATTGCCATTTTATTATTCATATTTATGGGTTCTTCCTTCTTCTCTTGATAGAAGTCCCCTTAACATTTCTTGTAATTCTGGCTTGTTGGTGATGAATTTCTTTAGCTTTTTCCTTTCTGGCAGGATCTTTATCTCACCTTCAATTTTAATTGATAGCCTTGCTAGGTAGAGTAGTCTTAGTTTTAGGTTCTTGTTTTTAATCATTTTGAATATTTTGTGCCAATCTTTTCTAGCCTGCAAATTTCTGGTGAAAAATCAACTGACATTCTTATGGGAGTACCCTGGTAAGTAACCAGCTGCCTTTTTCTTGCTGCTTTTGAGATTCTCTTTTTGTCTTTAACTTTTTGCATTTTAATTGTGATATGTCTTGGTGTGGGCCTGTTTGAGGACTTCTTGTTTGGGACTTTTTGTGCTTCCTAGTCTTGTATATCTATTTCCTTCAACAGGTTAGTGAAGTTTTCCATCATCATTTCTTCAAATAGATTTTTAATCCATTGCTCTCTCTTTTCTCCTTCTGGTACTCCTATGATGTGGATGTTGGTACATTTGATGTTGTCCCAGAGGTCTCTTAAACTATCATCATTTTTTAAAAATTATTTTTTCTTGTTTCTGTTCTAATTGGATGTTTTCTGCTACTTTGTTTTCCAACTCACTGATTTGATCCTCTACTTCATCTACTCTACTATTGATTCCTTCTAGTGTATTCTACATTTTAGTTATTGTATTCATTTCTGACTGGTTCTTTTATACAGTTTCTATGTCTTTTTTATGCTTACTATCTCTCTGTTGAAGTCCTCACTGAGATCGTCTATTCTCCCTCTAAGTTCGTGAGCATCCTTATAACCAGTGGTTTGGAATCTGTCTCTGGTAGGTTTCTCGTCTGTATTTTGTTTGGCTTTTTTTTTTTTTTGGAGTTTTCTCCTGTTGTTTCATTTGTGGCATGTTTCTTTGTTTTCTCATTTTAATTTCCTTTCTCTGTTCATTTTTATGTCTCCCAGCCTTGGCCAGGTGGCCTTATGTAGTTGATGTCTTGTATGGCCCAGTGGTGCAGTCTCCCTGATCTCCTTTGCTGGTGGCTCTGGATGTGTTCCTTGTGTGGGTTGTATGTGTTCTTTTGTTATAGCTAATCCTTGATCACTATTAGCATGTCAGTAGATGGCATTGACTCTTGGGCTGACTGGCTGTTGGGATTGGTTGCATCCACAAGGTATGGGCTGCTGTGTGGGTGCTGACCCCACAGAGTGAGATTTGCCCCATCAGGCTCATGTACTTGTTGAGACCAACCTTTGGGTGTTCCTCTTATGTACATAATCAGGGGATGCTCTGTTGTAGTTTGACGCCAGCCTCTGGGTGTGTTGGTTCCGGGTCACCTTGGGAGGGGCTCCCATGTAGGTCAAGGTCTGCCACTGCCATTGATTGCTCAGGGCTTACTGGTAGGAGCAATCTGCAAATGGTTCCTGCCTGTGCTGGATCTGGAGGCAAGTAGAAGTGACCACACTGCGAGCTAAGGTCAGTTACCTCCAGTACTGGCCATTGATGGCTCAGCACAAGGACCAGTACACCTCAAGGCCTGAGGCTGTCTGCCAGTTGCCCATAAGTCTCTAGGGTTTGGGTGGGAGTTGGGTGGGGCAGGGATCCAGGGAGTCACCAGGGTAAGGCATGCAGATTTTGCCTGGCCAATGCAATGGGGCAAGCCAATTCTGTTAGGCCAATGTAAATTGCTGCCAGTGCTGAGCCTGCAGGCTCCCACAAAAGTCACAAATCAGTGAGGACAGCCACCATCTGCCTTGGGCCCACAGACCCCAACAATCTACCCAAGAGAGACTGTAGTTTGGGTTGGCACTAGTGACACACCACCAAAAGTCTCCCTCGTAATGTGTGGACTGCATATTGGCAACACAAGCTGAGGGCTGCTGACCGCATAAGGATGCATGGTCCAAAGAAGGTGCAAGGTGGGGCTGGCTGCCTGGTAATGGGCTCACCATGGGAAATTTTTGGACTAGATGGGATGGGATCTCAAAGAGACACAGGGTGGAGTGGGCTGATCTCGCCAGGCTTATCCAGCTTCAGAATTGGCTGTGTGGGGGGAGGGCTCAACACTGGTAAGATAGTGCATGTCTGCAGACTACCCTCGATTAGAGCCTGACAAAGGAGCAATGGCAGCTCTCACTCCAACTCTCACTTCAGCACCACACAACTCAGTACTTCTCCTTATGTCTCTTGTACCTCACCAGCTACTGACCCTCTGCTGGAGCCCAGGGCAAGTGTCTGCAAGTGAGTTAGTCTGTGTATGGGTGCTTTAAGGGAGGTATCTGGGTTTTTAGGTTTCTTCTGTCTCACCCAGGTGGCCAAATCTCCCACTGATTTTTACAGTCAGATTTTGTGGGAACTCCTCTTCCTGGGACTGAAACCCTGGGCTGGGGAGCCCTTGTGTGAGGAAAGGGCCCCTCATTCCTTCAGGGGGGGGGGCTCTGCAGATCTGCTCTTCCTCCCTGTGCTCAACTGCCATGTGTGGGTGTGGGACCAGCCTACTTTGTGTCTTCACCCTTCCTACCAGTCTCGATGTGGCTTTTTCTTTAAATCTTTCAGTGTGTGTGTGCTATGATCAGTTAGACTTAAGTGGTTCTCTGAATTGACTGTTTTATAATTTGGTTGTAATTTTAATGTGGTCACGGGTCGGAAGGAGGCAAACTCTGCTTTTATGTAGTTCGCCATCTTGACCAGAATCCTTGGAACACACTGGATTTTGAAAGAGAATCTATTTTATGTGCCAGGCTTTATGGATACAGAGATATAGGCCCTGCTCTCGAGGAGCTCACATTTCAGTGGGAGGGGAAACCACTTGAACAATGAGAATGTGAGAATGCAGTAGAGCGAATGCTATGTCAGAAATATATAAATGGCACTATTGGACAATGGAAGTATAGAAGAGAGGCACACATCTTATTATGATGTATGGAAAGCTTTCCAGAAAATATCACATTTAAGCTGAAGAATGAGGAAGGAATAGCCTGAATAAAATTAAGGGGATGATAGAAAAGACATTAGAGAATTTGGGGTTTGGAGGGAATCATAAGTTATTTAGATTGGCTAGGAGAAGAGTGCTCAAGGACCAGGAGTGGTGGAAGAGATGACTTGTAAATAGATAAGAAACAGATCATGAAAGTCCCTCTAAGCCACAATAAAGACTCAGTTCTGCAAACTATCAAGTTTCTCTATGGCTCTTGATATTCCTGTTTAGATTTAGGGAAGATTAGTTTAGCAGCAGTGTGGAAAATAGATTAGAAGTAGGATAAGGAGCCAGGAGGCTATCGTAGTCCAGGCGAGAAATGATTATGGCTTGAGTTATGGTAGTGGCATTGAAAAGAAATTAAAGATCTATTTAGGCAATGAAAACAATAGGATATGGGGACTAGTTAGGTTTGGGGACACTTTCTGACTTGCGCTACTTGTAGTGCTATTCATTAGCATGGAAAATACTGGGAACAGAGGTTTTGGAAGAAAAGTGAAGTTTAATTTTGGAAAAGTTGAATTTGAGTTGGTTTTGATCTTTGAGGTGGGACTATCTTGTAAGCATTAAGTACATGTATCTGAAGAACAGAAGAAATTTAGAGTTAAGATACAATATTGAGAGTCATCAGGGGAAATTGAAGCCATGTCAATAGATGAGAGCATCCAAGGAGAAAGTGTATACTGAAAAGAGATGAAGGCTTAGTTCTTCACTTCATTTGTGTCCTGTTCTTTGAGAGGTTTTCCTTGACTAACATAAATAAAATATCACCCCTATAACTCTCTATTACTTTATTTCAGCTTTTTTTGGTAACATAACACCACTCTATATTATGTTTTATACTTAACTTATTAGTTTTTTGGTTACTCTCAGATATTTACAATAGTTTAATTCATAGGCATTAAAAGGTTCAACCATTCAAAAATCAATACTTTTATCTTGTGTTCAATTTAAAGCTTCTCCTCAGCCCCCAACCTCCAGTGCTGCTTGACTGGAGAAACCACAGATCTCTCTCTAGTGAAGAAAAGTGACTTAGTCTGTTCTTTCACTCTCCTTGCTTCACCTCTTCCCCTACTTGCTCTGCTGCTTCTGGCTCCTCCAGCATTCAGGGGTGGAGCAGATTAGGAGAGAGAGTCTTAAAGGGATAGTGAAAGGTCTAATTGACTGGAACCAGTGTAATATGGTTATCAATATCTTTTGTGAATTAGATGCTCAAGTACTGCCTTTTTTGCGTGATGTACTTTTGTGGTTCTTTCAGCGACCTCATTCACTTCCTGTTCCCTAATGAGGACCTCTTCCCTGCACCATTCCTGATGGGAGCAATGTACCCTCTGACTGTCTTCCCTCTTGGTTCTTTTTTCTCATGGGATCCTCATTCTTCTGCTGGAGTTTCCAGCTATAGTCAAAAGAAATTACCTGGCCCATACAAAACCTCATCCCTTGGAAGTCTAGACCTTTTTCTTTGTCCTGCCATTGTGAATAACTTAAACCAACCTATTGTCTTCAGATTTCTTCAGGTAAAAGTCAAACACAAGTATTTATTTTCTCTAGACACGAGAAGACACATGTTATGTTCTCCCATGAACCATTCCTGCTTCAATGGCAACACAGGCAAGGCCTAAAAATTGTAGTGCAGCAAGACTCCAGCCTGGGAGTCTTGTATCCCCTCTTGAAACGTTTAATTGGGACATTTTTGCTTGGCTCGAGCTGGAGAATCATAGCACTTTCTACTCCCATGAGTTCCCTTCAAAAAAATCCTTTTTATTTTCCTCCAATTGATCTCTAGAATTCTCTTATATAAACAGGAATTGAATGGTGAAGAATGATAATTCAAATACCAGTTTGACCACCTCTTAGCAAGTACTACTTCATATATTTATTTATTGCTGATAGGCAACATAGAGTACTAGCTAAGAACCTTAACTCTGGAACCATACTGTCTGGCTTCAAATCTTGATTTAACCATTTGAATTCTCTGTGCCTAAGTTTCTTTCTTTGTAAGATGGGGATAACAATATTATCTATATCATAGGATATTTGTGAAGACTAACTGTGTGTGTCTTAGATAACACCTTAAAACAGTATATAGAATAATAGCGCCACATGTGTTTATTATTATGCTATTATCACTATTGTTTATTTTTCATTGACATAGAATGTAAGCTCCATGTGGGTAAGATCTTTTTGTTTGTTTGTTTCCTGCCATATTTCCAGCTCTTAGAAACAGTGCATAGAACAGGCACTAGTAAATGTCAGTGCCCTCAGACTTCTGAATAAATTAATGTGACATTTAAGCTTTAAATGTTAAGGAATGGGCAGGGAAAGTAAGGTCTGAGAAGATTAAGAAAGATAGCCAGAGACATAAAAGAGCCAGGAGGCTGTGATGTTTCAGAAACCATAGGAGAGGAGCCTTTAACAAAAAAGGAATGGGTAACATCATCAAATATCACTAGAGTGTCAAAGAAAAATAAAACTATAATCTGGTCATTGCATTCTGTAGCAAGGAGCACCTATCTTTTTGTTTTCGTATCCTGGTAAGTAATGGTTTTCTTTCTACCAGAGATGTTTTTATTAGAATGAATGACCACTCAGAATAAATTTTTAAATATGTCTTTAAAGTTTTCAGTCCTGCATTATCAACTTCCAAAGAACAAACCAGTCTTGCATATACTTAGTTTTGGCCATAACCACAAAGGACCCATCCTCAATACAATTCAGTACCTTTTCCCTGACCCAGACTCTCCTCTTGAATTAAACAACAAAACCTCTGTTAACATCTACATATAACTCCATGCCACTTTCCCTCCTAAAAACGTCCTTCTTCCTTCCCCTTCTCACCCTCTTTTTTCAAGAGTATAAGTAAAATATTTAAAGAACTTTTACAACTCAATAATAAAAAGACAAATAATTTAAAATGGACAAAGAATTTGAATAAACATTTTTTTCCAAAGAAGATATGCTATTGACTAATCAGTACATGAAAAGAGGTTGACATCATTAGTCGTTAGCGAAATGCAAATCAAAAGTACAATGCGATACTACTTCATGCCCACTGGGAGTATACAATCAAAAAACTAATAGTAATAAGTATTATTGAGTATGTGGATAAACTGGAACCCTCATACATTGCTGGTGAGAGTGTAAAATGGTGCAGCCACTTTAGAAACCAGTTTGGCGATTCCTCAAAAGGTTAAACATAGAGTTATCATATGACCCATCAATTCCACTCCTAGGTATTCACACAAGAAGTTTGAAAACATATATTAAAAAATTGTACATGAATGTTTACATCAGCATTATTCATAATAGCTAAGATGTGCAAACAACCCAAATGTCCATCAACTGATACATAGATAAGCAAAATGTGGCATATTCATACAGTGGAATATTACTTAGCCAGAAAAAAGAAAAATAATTTGAATGATGTCACTAAAAATGATGAAGAACCCCAGGAGTTCTTGAAAGGCTCTAATTAGGTACTGAATAAAGTCCAAATTCTTTAACATGACTCATAAGTCCTCTAAAGTTCTAACCCCTACTCAACTATTATTAGTGGAATAATGTCACTTCCTAAAATTTATATGTTGAAGTCCTGACCGCCAGTACCTCAGGATGTATCCTAATTTGGAAATAGGGTCATTACAGATGTAATTAGTTAAGATGAGGTTATTAGAGTGGGCCCTAATGCAATATGACTGGTGTCTTTATAAAAGGGGAAAACTTGGACATAGAGAGGCATAGACAGGAAGAACGCCATGCGAAAATGATATCAGAGATTGGGGTAATGCTTCTATAAGCCAAGAAATGCCAAATATTGCCAACAGAAGCTAGGAGAAGGGAACAGATTCTTCTTCACATTCCTCAGCAGTAACCTTGCAACCACCTTGATTTCAGACTTCTAGCCTCCCGAAGTGTGAGATAATAAGTTCCTGTTGTGTAAGTCACTCAGTTTGTGGTACTTCGTTATGGCAGCCCTAACAAAAAAATACACCATCTTCCTAGCCTCATCTGTGATCACTTTTTCCTTATACTTTATGCTCTAACACCACCAACTTCCTTGTACTTCCTTTGCATAAACCTAATGTTTCTGAGCCTTTTTGTTCTTGCTTATGCTATTTTTCTTCCTTGAATGCCTTTTTGTCTATCTAATTCCTTCTCATCCTTTAAGATTCAGAGAAATGATTACTTTTTCCAGGAACCCTTCACTGACTACTCCCCACCAGGCTAGTGTAAGTGGCCTTGCTAGGTGTTCCCACATATCCTGCACACCTCCCCAGCTTTGCACTTTCCACACCGTATTATAATTTTATGTTTATGGTTTGTATGCCTCCCTCCACCCCCATGCAAAAAAAAAACTGTGAACACCTTGAGGAAAGGGTTGGTTACCAAAATTCCAGTGCCTCGCACAGTATACTTTCCGCATAGAAGATGCTCAATACATACCTTTGGGTGAAAGGACATTTTTTAGTGTTAATTCATCTTTCTTCTCATAACACCTACTAAAGTGCTTAACATATAATGGATGCTCAATACATCTTGACCAGTAGTTCTCAACTGAGGACATTTGGCAATATCTGGAGACATTTTTGGTTGTCTTTTTTGGCATCTAGTGAGTAAACACCAGAGATGCTGCTAAACATCCTACAATGCACGGTATAGCCCCTGACAACAAAGCATTATGTGGTCCAAAATGTCAATAGTGTGAAAGTGGAAAAACCCTGATCTTGTCTAAATAATAGACTGAATCTACTTTTTACACTCTACACTCACTGTTGACAACTAGTGCACAAAATATAGTTGGTCAGGAAGGCTTCTCTTTTCATTTTTTTTTCAAAAGTAAACTATCACCCAACAAGAAATGAAGAGGCAGTGTCCTGGCATCCGTAATTAAGAGTTTGGCAATAGAAAAGTATCTGATCAATAAGAGAACACGTATAATATTGTTATGCCTGGAATGCTCTATAGATGTGAAAATGAATGAATTTGAGCTACATCTATCAACAGGGATAAATCTCGTAAGCATAATGTTGAGTGAAGAAAGCAAATTGCAGAAAATACAGACAGAGTGACACTATTTCTGTAAAATACTACATATTGTTTAGAGAGAAACACATATATAATAAATGTATAAAGACATACGTGAAAATAATCTATATCAAATCTGGGGTAGTGAAAACTTCAGGATGGGGGTGCATACAGAAGCCTCTGATTGTAGTGTTAATGCCTTATTTCTTAGGCTGGGTAATGAGCATATTCTTGTTGTGTTATTCTCTATACATTTATGTATTTTTGAAATATTTAATACTTTTTAAAAAGAACAATTGCTCAATACTGAGGCATTCTGTCACCAGGGGCTGAGGAAAAACTTCATCTTATGATTTTGCACTATCCAGAACTCCCTTGGTGTGGTAAAATTGAACAACTCATTGAATCCAATCATTCATTATGAGACAGGAGTTTACATACCATACACAGGATAATAATTCATAAATTCCTATTTATATTGTTGCACAGGATAGTGCCTAGGTTTTCTTGCATTGGAGCCCTTACAATATTTGGCATAAGAATTTGAGCGCAGAATCCTTGTGGAAAACAAAAAGGATCAAACAGAAATGGACAGCAGTTTGCAAAGCATGGAATCTGTGTGAACAGGCCATTGACTAACTGTTTTGGTTCATTTGGTACATTTGTCTCTGTGTATTTGCAGCTGGTTAGTGAGACTGTCTTAGTAAAGGATTCAGATCCTCACACATCCTCTTGAATGAGATAGACCTTGGAGAGTGAGAAATTGCACACACATAGAGAAGTAAAAATTTAAAATTGTATTTAGAAATTTTGCTGTGGAATGAGAAGATTGGACTAAATGTTTACTGAAGTCCTGAAGGTGTTTCCAGCTCCTGCCAAGCACCATCTGCAAAGAAGGAACACAGAAGTGCTTGGTTTGAGTTCCCACAGGCCAGGTTAGAGAAATGAACACATTCAAAGCCCAGGGCGGAGCAGAGACACCCCAAGGATGGAGTTGGCAAAGCTAGACATAGCAAAGAATTTCCTTTTAGAAGAGGCTTCTTTGCACTTCAGGCTATGGGCAGGGTATTGAAGGATTCAAGAATGGAAGAAAACTCTGGATAGAGCCTGGGAGCTGAATTTTACTGTTTTGTCTGCTAGAATTAAAATGGTTTTTTCTTTCTCTATTAAAGATTTTCAAAACAGATGTTTTACATTATAAAAACTATAATACTCATTATAAGAAAGTTGAAAATACAGAAATATAGAAAAATGAAAAATTCATTTAGTTATATCACCTAGGGACAGCCACTATTAATATTTTGCATATTTCTTTCTAGCTTTTTGTCCCCGCATATCCCCCCATTTCCATTAAGTGTTGTGATCATGTTATGTTAACTGTTGTATCCTACTTTCAATTACTATTAGACATAGTATTTTCTTTTCATTTTGAACTATGTATAAATACAGTACTCTCTCGCTATCTGCAGTTTTACTTTCCATGGTTTCTGTTACCTGTGGTCAACTGGAGTCTGAAAATATTAAGTGGAAAATTCCAGAAGTAAACAATTAATAAGTTTTAAATTGTGTGCCATTCTGAGTAGTGTGATGAAATCTCATGTCATCTTGCTCCATCCCACCTAGGATATGAATCATCCCTTTGACCAGTGTATCCATGTTGTATGTATTATTAATATTTGACTATCTAGGTTATCAGATCAATTGTAGCAGTATCACAGTGCTTGTGTTCAAGTAACCCTTATTATACTTAATAATGGCCCCAAAGTGCAAGAGTAGTGATGCTGGCAATTCAAATATATTAAAGAGGAGCCATAGAGTACTTCCTTTAAGTGAAAAGGTATGTATGTACAGAGGGAAAAACATAGTATATATAGGGTTCAGTATGGTTTTAGGTATCCACTGGGGGTCTTAGAATGTATCCTCCATGGATAAAGGGGAATTATTGTGTCAGTTTTATTGGCTATATAATATTCCATTGTATGACTATATAATAATTCACAATTGAACCATTAGGTTTCCCCCCCTAGTATTTGATTATTCTAAGTAACACTGAAATTAACATCATTGTACAAAAAGTCTATGTACATCTTTGTTTCCTTAAGACACACAAATTCCTTCACTATACAAATATTAGTGAGGGCCTACTTTGTGCAAGGTACAATGCTAGGTGCCAAGTTTCTGCCTTAAGTTTTTTTAATACTGAGATGGGAAACAATGGAGGAGGAGCAAATTTAAGAGAAAAGATGGTGAGTTCAACTTTGAATATGCTGAGTTTGAGGTGCCTGCAAGACATCCAAGTAAAGATGTCAAGAAAGCAGAGATCAGTGGAAAGCTCTGGATACACTATAACATTACAGATGTGGCCATTTAAATGGTAATTAAAGCCAAGTGAGTGAAAGAGATCATTTAGAGAAAGAGTGTATGTAGCTTAGCCATGAGAATGTCTGGCTTTCAGAGGTTAAATACCAGAGTGGAATCTACAAAGTAGACTGAGGAGAGAGCAAAGGGGTAGGAGGAAAAGCAGGAGAGTATGGTGTCATAGATGCCATAGGAAGACTTTCAAGGAGGAGAAAATGGTTAACAACGTTAAAATGTAGGGGAGAGGTCAAACAAGATAAGGACTTAAAATTCTTACTTTCTTTTCTTTTCTTTCTTTCTTTCTTTCTTTCTTTCTTTCTTTCTTTCTTTCTTTCTTTCTTTCTTTCTTTCTTTCTTTCTTTCTTTCTTGAAATGGAGGTCATTGGTTGGGTATCATGTTGAGCACAGTTTCAGTGGAGTGTTGGGGAAGGAAGCCAAACTGCTGAGTGAGAAGTTAGGGAATGGAAATTGCAAATGTATCTGTAAAGTACAATTTCAATAAATTTGCTCATGAAGAGGAGCTGGAGAAGTACCTAGTGTATAGGAAGAATATTTTTTAAGATGGCAGAGACTTGAGGATGTTTATCTGCTGATGACAGTTGAGAGCGACTTAAGCATGGTTAATGGCTGATGAGAAGAAAGGAGGAAGAAAGAGAGAGAGAGAGAGAGAGAGAGAGAGAGAGAGAGAGAGAGAGAGAGAGAAAGGAATCTACGATTACTTGGTAGATATAAATATTTTAAGGTCTATCGACATATATTGCTCATACGCTTTATCAAACAGTTTTTAACCAAAGTACACTCCTACCAGCAATTATGAGAGAGCTTGTCTGGTGGCTACTTTGTCTTTAAGTGTTATAAAAACAAACAAACAAAACAAAAAAAACTTTACTAAAGAACCTCATTATTGTTCTAATTTACTCTTTGATTAATAGTGAGTTGAATGTTTTACCCAGTTGTGTCCATGTGTGTGAATTTAGTCTATGTTCTTTGCCCCAAACTTTTGTATTCTAGACAGACACTTTTCTTTGCCATAAAAGGCCGAAAGTCAGAGGATGAGAATGGTATCATATTTTATCTTCCCAAATTATATGGTCTAGAGTCTTCATCTCTCTAAAGGTATATGGCGGTGTGACAACTTTTGGGTCAGCTAAGCGGAAGAAGCAGGTGATTTGTTATCTGAGAGAGTGACCACAGATGGAAGTGAAAAGGGGCTCAGAACTAGTCTTAGACCCCTATCCTTAGTCTTTACGCTCCCTTTCCTAACCCAGGAGGGCATCCCGCCAGAGCCTTAAAGCTTTGGCTCCCAGAGCTCCCCTTGGGGTAGTGCGGCTCCCTATTAAGGAGTCCAGAGAGCCGTGCGGCCCCTTTAAGAGTCCAGCTCCTCCCCGCTCCAGGGAAAGTTTCAGCTTTTTCCGCCTCACGGGAGGGTGAGAAGGGCCAGCCGCCGAAGCGGGGTTGCGGTCTTCCTGGAGCCTTAGACCTTGCCCTGAATCCGGCACTGGGAGGTCTCGCCCTCTCGTGGCACCTGTTGCAGGTGACAGGTATGTCCGTGGTCCGAGGCTGCCCCTTTGCCATAGGTCCGGGACTCCTCCCGGCCCCCTGCCCATTTTCGTGCCTAAGCGTCCCCACCCCCATCTCAGGGACCTGCGCCCCTCCCTATCCCCTTCCGCTTTCCCAGTCTCTCTTGTCCCCTTCTGTTTGTCTGCCTCTCAGGACTGCACCCCCTATTCCTGGACTCCCGTCTGCTTGGGGCGGTCCTTCCCTGCCAGTTTGCTTTCTCCTGGGCCGCTTCCTTGGCCCACCAATTGCTAACGAGGGCTGTGCCCCTGTGTCCCCTGTGACGCCTCAGGCAGAGTGGCCGGCTTTTCCCGCCTGCAGCAGCTAATGCACCTCCAGACAGCCGGCCCTGGGGGCGGGAGTGGGGCTGGAGCTGCTAGCGGGAACTGAGTCTTAGGAGGCGTCGAGTCACCTTTTCGCCGGTTCTTCTCGCAGCAGCCGGCCATCGCGCGTGGTCTCGGCGCCGCGCTCCTTCCGGACCTCGGGCGGCGTCGTCTTCCCTGGCCTCAGCCGGCTTGTCATGGGTAAAGGCTGCAGGCCGGGTGGCCCCAGCCCTGCCTCAGTGGGCTCCTTCTGCACTTGGGGCAGGGGACCCGGCTGTGTGCTCTAGAGCTGAACTGCTTTATCTTGCCACCCTGCAAACGGGCTGCGGGGATTTGCTCCTGGAGGATGGTCCTCAGAGCCCTCAGAAAGGGCACAGAACACTTCTGTATTCTATGATGGTTTGTAATGGGGCAGATGAACATCTCCAGCCCTTAACATGGAATGAAATGGTTGGTTTTTAGTGATGAAATCATTTGGTGAGAATTCTTGTGGCTTGAACAAATGATCTTTTCTCATTAACTTTTTCTTCCCCCAGTACCCTGCTTCTTCAGGACCGGAGGACCTAGCATTCCAGAATACAGCTTTTGGTAGGGTTGGCCCTAGACCTTGAACATTTATGGCAGAAATCAGTCTTCAGTATATCCTTGACTTCCTATTTTTAACTGGCTTTCCCCCCCCTGCTCTTTCAGCTCCCCACTGCTACCCCTCATAAATTCATTAATATTAAAGTATTAATGACCTAATGTGTTTACCAGCTGGTTTGTGGGGGGAATAATGTCTAGTGTAAAGAGATGAGACCTTGAGGAAGTTTTTTTTGTTGTAGTTATTATTTTGCAGCACCTGCTAGAAATCCTAGTAGAAGAGACCACCAACCTGGCTTGTGAGACTTTTCCTGGCAGAAGGTGAACATTTCTGGTAACACGATTTCAAAGTAGTGAAATGGTGTTTGGAGGTATAATTGGTCTGTGAGTGTATATAGCATTATGGTTGGTACTCCCTGAGCTTTTACTCTTAAAGGCTGATAACTGATAATGGTTGTTAGAATCCACTGAGCCAGGTGCTATGATAAGTTCTTGACATAATTATCTCATATAATCCTCATGATAATTCTGCAGTAGGCACTGCAATTATAATTGTGTTATGATGAAAAGGAGACGTTGAGAGGTTAAGTGCCTTGCTCCAAATCACCCAACAGATGAGGGGCAGACCTGGGTCATCTGACTGCACAGCTGTGTTCCTATCCCCTGTCACACCACCTCTGTTGTCTTAGATGTTAGGAACACTAAATACCTCTCGAGTGAGGACTGAGTGATTAAAAATTTCCCTTCCAAGCTGAAGCATAAGTTTTGGTCCTTGACTCCACCCCGAATGCACTGCAGAAACTTGAGACCACTTACCTCACTGGTATCTTTACCCAGTTTACCACTTCCAACAGGGGCCCAGTTCCCACGTTGCTGTTATATGTACACACCCCTGAGTGTACCCACCTGCCTGAATGAAACCTCTGGGGCTCCTAATGCAGTAGTAGTAATTGTCCTGAAGTTAGGACAAGGTAGCTCTGGATTCTAGGAATGTATGCCTGACTCAACTCTTCCTATCCTGCTGGCTAGGGGAGAAATGAGGATGTGGTATGGGATAAGGATTTCCCAACAGCCAGGCCAGAAAGACTGAGGGGAAGTGTTTGCTTATTTTATCATGGGATGGATGGAGTACCTTAGGCAGGGACAGTCCAAGAGAAAATGTCCTCCCTGATGTGATCTCTTGGCCTTTGCTCAAACTGCTTTTTTTCCCCCTGAAAAGATTACTTGCCACCCATACCCACTTCCCTGCCATTAATTGCTATTCACCTCAAAATTTTCCTCCTTTGGGAAGCCTTTCTAAACACAATTCCTTCCTCTAAGCAGAATTACTAGTTATCCTGTGTCCTAAAGCATTTTGTTTACACCTCAGGAAAGTAACACTTCTCTTAGTTGTTTTTCCACCTGGAAGTTTGTAACCTCTTTAAGGGCAAGGTCTGAATCTTGGAGCTCTCTCTGTCTTAAGCATAAGAAATTAACAAATATTTGCTAAGAACTGGGGTCTGATGATGGTAGAATTGAAGTACAAAAGATACTTTTTTGAGGCACTTGAAATCCAACAGCTAGGAGTTTGTACTTAAATGTCACCTCAATGAGGACTTCCCTAACCGTCCTGTTTAGACTTGCAACCCTTCCCAGAATATTCTGTGTGCCCCTTCCCTACTTTATTGCTCTAATGTAACATATTGTGTATTTTATTCATTTTTCTTATTGTCTGACCCTCTCCCCTCCATAATTTAAGTTCCATGTGGGCAGGGATTTCTGTCTCTTTTATTCACCAGGGGACCTCAGCATCCATAGCCATACCTGGCACATAGGTGCTTACTAATATTTGTTCAACGAATTAATTAATGGCATTACCATTCTAGGAATTGGCACTCGTTTGTGCTCTCCTGGAACTGAAACTAAGTGTTAATTGTCTGTCACCCTGCAAGGTTGCCCTGGGTCCCGTTCTCAGTTTTCCTCCTACTGAGTTTTCCATTGAGACTGCATTCCTGGTGATAACTTTGCCGTAGTTGGAAGTACTTCCTCTTTCTCTTAAGGCATGAGTCTCTTAATGGAAACTTCTGAAGGTTAAAGTGGAAATGTAAAGATGGGGTACTTCGCGTGGCTAGAAAGGGAGGCTGCACTGAGAGTAGGGTGGTGTGGATTATTAGATGTCTTGATACGTTTTAGGCATTTGGAGAGCTAAGTAAGAACCTGGGGAAAGTTACTGTACAATAGAGAAGTGAACAGCCCAAAAGAATAAAAGATGCCACAAATTAAGCTTCTGGCCTCAAGTCGTCCTTTTAGCCTATTAGGCATGAGGTAGTTATTGGATTATTAACTTTATGGAAAAGCCATTGCTGAGTGCTACTTGTGTAGTACTTGAAACCACTATGTAACCTAAAAGAAAAAAAAAATGCTATTCTGCTTAAACGTGTTTTGAGATATTCAGAAGGAAAAAAGGGGGCTAGAATGCTTTAAAAAGACAGGCTTGGAAGGAATTAGGCACTTGATATGGTGGTAAATATGTGATTCTTCACCATTTGATGAAAACTTCTGTGAAACTCAAATTTGTACAAAAAAATTTCTGCTCAGCCTTCTCATACTAAATTTATCTCCCCAAACTCTGAACGTTGGAGTCACCTAGCACTAAGTCCATGAACTTTTCTCCATCTAAAATCTTCCTACAAGCACTCATCCAGCCCCTTGGTTTCAAATACCATCTATCTATATACTCATTACTTCCAAATTCTGACCTGAGCCTTTCTTCCTAGCTACAGCTTTAAACATAACATGTCCCAAACAGGACTCCTGATTCCTGTCACATCCCCAGCCCCTTCCCTCAGCTTCCACTCAGTAAAATGGCACCAGCATCTACTCAATTGCTCCAACCAAGAGCCTAGGGTCACCCTTGATTCCTTTCTTTCTCTCATTCTCCAACATCCAATTCATCAGCCAGTCCTGTTGACCTGAACTTGCAAGTGTGTCATATATTCTGCCACATCTCCATCTTCTTTGCTTATCACCCTAGTCCAAGCTGCCACAAGGCTGAAATAAATATGTACAACACTCAAGAACAGATATAGATATAAGAGATAAGAATACACACAAATATTTATGTGGATTGCTTTCTAGTAGGAGAATTGTTAGGTCAAAAGATATGTACATTTAAAAATGTGAGTAGGCACCACCAAAGTGAAATCCAAGAGAATTTATACTGACACCACTGAGAGTGCCTTTCCTCATGCCCTTGCTGAGGATGGACAATCTTCAATTTTTGCCAATATGATAGGTAAAAAAATAGTATCTAACAGATTAAACTTGCATTTCTCTGACCACTGGTGAGGCTATCTTTTCATGTGTCGTAGCTATTTATATTTTTCCTAAGACTTAGTCCTTAATATCCTTTGTACATTTTTCTTCTGGGTTATATAGTTAATTTGTAAGAACACTATATTTATTAGAGATATTTACCCACAGCCTGTTATATAGTACATGTTTTTTTTCTCTCTAGTCTGTTATATGTCATAACTTTGTTCATGATGTGTACCCCTCTTGAAATCAGATAAAACACACTATAAAACATTTAAAAAAACATGTTCCTTAGATTTGGCAATTAAGAGGTCAGTGATGACATCGGTGCAACAGGAAGAGAGAAGACATATTGTAGAGGGTTGGGGAGTGAGCACTGAGGACTGATAAGGCATATGGTATACACTTTGAAGGGGCTTGGCTATGATGGGAAGGAGAGTGTTTCTTATAGACAGTAGCATGCAAAGGACAAGAAAATGCTGTTAATTTTATTTTGTTTTAAATATAGGAGAGGCGAGCCCATTTGTGTTTAGATGGAATAGAGTTTGCTGGTGCAATGTCACTGAGAAAGCAGGAGGATGGGGGCCCCAGAGTGAAAGACATGAAAAGACTGGCCTTAGAGAAAGGAAGGTGGCTTTTTCCACTGAGACAGGAGGGAAAGCAGACAGGATTGGTGAGACTATGGAGAAGGAAGGAACTGTCGAACAATAGGATTTTGACGGTTGCCCCATCTCATGAGAGTGGTGAACATTTGAAATAGCATTTGAGAGGGATGGAGAGAGGAGCTCTTTAGAGGTATATCATCCAGATTGCCACATCATAGTGAGCCAAGAAAAACTTGGATAATTTGGATGTGTCTTCACCCTATCATGGAAGCCTGTGTCCATTCTCTCCAGCAGCAGTCATCAGCTCAGGTGTAGAAAGAGTGTGGACAATCTAGTTTGGGGATTTTTCTGGGTGACTGTGATAGAAATACAAGAGGGCAGGAAATTAGACACTGCTAGCAGAATAATTCAAATGATGGACCCACCTTGGCTTTCATATCTGTGACTATCTAAACCTACCTTGAATTCAAGTAATTCTTAAGACATGGAAAATTTCCATGGCATCTATACTGTTTCTTATCTGTACCTGTATCAATTCAAGCATCAGAATAGTGTTAGTATGAGTGTTCTTTAAACTATTGCTTGCAACTTATAAGAAAGCTTGGGTTGATTTACTGAGGGCCTACAATGTGCTGGTTTCGAGACTAGGTGCTTGAGATATAGTGAAGAAGATAGACAATAGCCTTTTTAAATGGAACTTATTTCAGCAGGGGAGATATGTGTTGAACAATGTATCACACAATCAATAATTTAATCACAATTGCAATAGTTCTAGGAAGTTCAGTTTTTTTTTTTTTTTTAGAAATCAAATTGTCACATTACTTTCTCCAACAGGTTTTACCAATTTACATTTTCCAACAAAGTATGAGAGTATCTCCTACATCCTCCCTCTTTAAAATTGAATATTTAAAAAAATTTACTGAACTTATAGACAAATTTAAAAATATCTTATTACCAGTAGGAATGAAACTTTTACTTTTCTACATCTATTGGCCATTTGATTTTCCTCCTTCAAGAATTATCTGTTCATGCTCTTTGTTTATTGGATACTTATCTCTTCTTGTTTTCAGTAGGTCTGTCTTTCCATGTTTGAAATAATTAATCATCCTTCTCTTTCTCCTCCCTTAGCTCTGGAAACACTAAAATAGATTTTACCCAGTCTCTCAGGCCGTTCCATTTTGATTTCCTTTTCTTGCCTACTTTGGAAATGTTGGTGTGCTTAGGGATCTGACTTCATTTTTATTATTTGATCCAATAAAATATAACATATAAATCTTCTGTTCTCTCTACATACCATTTCCCAGAGGTAACAATATTAAATTTGTATCTCTTTCCAGATATTTTCCATGCCTATACAAATATTTCCTTCTTTCAGTCTTTCTTTCCTTCTTTCCTTCCTTCTATCTATCCATCCATCCATCCATCCACCCACCCACCCACCCTGTCTACACTTAAATGTTAAGAAATGCAAATGAAATCATAATATCTGTTTTGCAGTGTGTTGTTATTTTAGTATTTGTGGTAAGCTTTCAATGTTAGGATATATAGAACTACCTTTGTCTCTAACAGCAGAATAGTATTCTATTTTATGTATGTACATAATTTATTTAATCAGTTTCCTATTGATAAATGTTTAAATTGTATTTTTTTTTGCTGGTTCAAACATTGAGCATTCTTATGATATATATTTGTGCATCTACTTGAGTAGGATAAGTTTTTCAAAATGAAATGACTCCATCAAAAATGATCAGTGGTGCTAAAGATTCAGAGAGATCTAGGAAGATAAAGACTGACTATTGTCTGTTAGATTTAGAAGGTTCTTTATGATCTTAGAGGAATTTCAGGAGAGTGGGGAGTGGAATTCTAGACTTTGGTGGACTGAGAAATGATTGGTGATATGAGGAAGTGGAGGTAGTGAATATAGACAATAACTTAGAAAAATTTGGCTCTGCAGATAGGGGAAGGTTTGAAATCCAGGGAAGATTTTTTTTAAAAAATATATAGGAGGGACTTACATATTTTTAAAGGATGCTGGGAAGGAAGGAATGATTGATACAAGAAGTCTTTAAACAACAAAATCCTTATGTCAGATGGGAAAGGATCCAGAATGAGGTAGAGGGATTACCCTTAAACAAGAGAAATGGTGTTTGTGTTGGGAAGAACAAAAACTGAATAGATATAGATGAAAATAGATTTATACATTTGACAGCAGGAACTTGTTTGAGGGCATTTTTATTTCTCTATGATGTAAGAGGAAAGATCATCCTCTTAGAGCAGGGGTTGAGGTAGGGCATGGTTTGAGTTGGATATTTAAGATGCTTGAGGGAGGTTCAAAATAGTTATTGCAGTGACCAGGAAAGTAAACTAGGAGCAGGGAAGCCTACTTGGAGTGTCAGGCAGTGTTAAGGTAAGCTTGTTGACCAAGAATTCGTATTGGTAATAATCCACCAGATTGTGATTTTATTTTCTTCAGTAGATCTCAGGAGTCCCAGTGCAGGCTCAAAAGCACAACAGTTGGCTCTTCTAGGGTTATGTTTTTATTAGATATTTGCAATGAAAATTTGGGTTATTGAGGATATCAAAAAGAGTGCAGTTGAAACAACAGAATCCATACTGTCTAGGAAAGGAAGTAAAGAGAGGAAGGAGATGACAGGGTAAAAGTAGAAGGGTCTATGGAAAATGAACCCTCCCCCATGAGGTCTGAGAACCAGTGTGAACAGGCTAGAAGGTTAGGAGGTTGTAGTCAGAGTGGAATATTTGAATTAATAATATCAAAAGTGGAGAAGTCCTGGGTGATAAGGTTTTGGGTGTAGTTGAATGTGATATGTGATATTTTTGATGCCAGCTCATTCATTCAACAAATATTTATTGTGCACATATTATATAGCAGATAGTGCTCTAGGCACTGAAGTTACAGGGATGAACAGAATAAAGTCCCTTCTCTCATATGGCTTACTATCTAGTGAGGGCAATTACTCATTTTTATAGAATAAAATAGCATCCTCCTTGATATGCTGATTACTGAATGCATAGTTTTATTTAGAAACAACAACAATAATAATAATGTCAAATATTTACATATATGGGGCTAGGAAGTCTATCTAGACATTTTGAGCGCCTTACTTTATTGTAAGTTATATTAACTGACTTTTGAAAATTCCTACCTACTCCCCCCTTAGAACTTTTAAGGTACTTTCATATGCTGTATCAGAATTGAAAATAAAACACACATATATACATATAATTTGGACATTTAAACAATTTGAAATTTTTTATACTTTAGTATTTTTTTTAATATTAGGATATTGCTTCTAGCTGTAGACCAGATGTTGACAGTGCATATACTAATCTTGATGTAATGTGTAAAGTAATTATGGTTGAGCAGGTAGTTTAGGAGGGAAAGAGGGCTTACAATATGTTAATATTTTACTTTTATTTTATATTCTCCAATTTATACCAACTCTTTTGTGTACATATATTCGTGTATGTATTTTATTAACATTTTAAAAATAAATTAACATTTATTTTATATCTTATTGGCCTTAAATAACACCTTAAAATTATCTGCCACATATACTGTTCAATTTAAGTTCAACTACAGGTTATTAGATTGTGTTTAAGGATTCTGTGGCCATAGCTAGATCACAGCATCCCTAAAAATTAAGAAGAAACCAAATGCATGAAATCAGTTATGTGTGAACATGGCTGGATTAGTCACGTGCCATCATGATTTCTCTTTTAAGGGGGCTATGTGGGTGATTTTTAGGTTACATGGCCTGCAAGAAAGAATTAGATGGTAGCTAGAGTTTGTTTAGAAATTCCCACCATCTGTGACCCTAGCAGGAGAAGAGGGTCTTCTCTGTGGGTGGTTTATCAAAGTTTGTTGACCAAAGCTTGAACACCAAAGAAAATGGTGTTCCGCACAGTGATGAGTCTTAGCATTGAAAAATGACAATGTATTGGCTCTTACCAGACTTTAAAAAAATGTTTTGTGTGTATAAATGACCTGGATTTTAAAATATTTTGTTCTTTTAGTTGGGGATTTTTGATCTTTTTAAGCTTTGAGGCTCTTAAGGAAAGGGACTTGGACAGAGAAGAGGATGAACTCTTCATCCTTTACCCCATCAACCTCATGGGGCTTTTGTGAGCCTGCCTGGCTCATGTGAGAGGAAGCTGCAAGTGTAAGTCTTGCAAGCTGGAAAGCCAAATGGGATTTGTCTTAATATATGTGTTTATCTTGCTGCCAAAAGAAGTTTTTATGATCTTTTTTACTTACTTCTACGTACCACATTTATGGAGATCTGCTTTCTAGGATTAGTGGTAGGTTTAAGATACCTGGAGTTGCTGAGGAGCAGGTAAAGTGTGAAATCATGAAAATAACACCACATTTCCATGTATCCAAGTAACCAGTTTGCAAGAGAAATATATAAAGACATCCAGCTTCCCTCTTGGATTCATTTCTGAAGAGTATATATTATAACCACTGGGAATTTCTTCAAACCATTTTTGGACAGAATTTAGTGGTATTGAAAGTTAACTATGTGGATTCAATCTGGAGAAATTTGTCCACACCTATGATTCTAAGAGCTAACAAAAGAGATCATACTTTAATTATAGTTATTCCCCTACCCCATATGCTCCTACCATCCTTGGATGAGAAGAATGTGTCCTTTTCCATGTGTAGAGTTGCTCTGAATCTATTACACATTATTGCTTGGGAAGGTCAGGGGACTAAGAAAGTAAGCTGGACCAAGGGCTTCTCACATGTTCATCTGTTATTAGTTGAGGACTTTTTAAAACCTCTGCCTCTAGTTGCTAAGGGTAAGGTGTCCTCCTTTCCAAATATCACCATGTATGAGCAATATTCTCAGAATATGAAGAGACTGTATAGCATAGTGGTTAAGAGCTTGGACTCTGGTACCAGACTGCCTGGGTTAAAAAATTAGACTATCAGTTATAGAGCATATGACCTTGGGCAAGTTATGTGCTTGATGTGTGCCTCACTTTCCTCATTTCTGAAATGTGATAATATAGTATCTATCTCATATGTGATTGTGAGGACTAAATGACTCCATGTATGTAAAGTGCTTAGAAAAGTGCATGGTACTTAATAAGCATTATAGAAGAGTTAGCTGCTTTCTTCTTCTCCCTCACCATCATCATCATCATGTTAAAAGGAGCTAAAACTCAAAATGTCTCTGTATATGCAAAGTACACTTTTGTAGAATCTATTTTGAAAAGGATTATGTGGGCAAACGAAACAGTGCAACACCAAAATCAGAATCTTGTAAAATTGAGAGCTAGTTACAAATTTCTTATTGTTAAGGGGAAATAAAAAACTTGGCTACCATAATACTTTTGAATGTGCCCAGTGTGAGCAGGCCTGGGTACACTGTCTGAGGCATGGATGTGCTCCATGGGTGGGCTTGTGGGGGTCTAGACCTCAGCTGACCACTGGGAAGCCTCAATTTCCCTTTGGTTTTGGAGCCTTGATTCTGAGTACTTTGTCCCCACTCTTGTTTTTGATTCTATTTTTAAATGCTATGCTATTTTATTATGTTTTATGTATCTTTTTAAGTCACTTTAAATACTGTCTGGAACAGTGTATAAATAAGTATCTTATAAACTTACCATATCTAATTACTAACATTTGTTTAATATTTATGCTTATGTGCCTTTCTATACAGAGAGGTACAGTGGGTTTCCATCTGCGCAAGAATACTGATTAGATTTCTCAAATTTCATAGTAAGGTGTCAAAACAGACATATGCTCATGTATTTTCCAAAGCATATGGTTGATAATAATGAAAATTAAACAGCCACCAATATTGGTTGTTTATTCTAGACCAGGCACTATTCTGTGCCTTTACTCATGATGTATACTTGAATCATCACAGCCTTAGGCAGGAGCTCTTATTGTTAAACACTGTTTTACAAATGCAGAAACTGAGACTCAGGGAGGTTGAATAACTTGCCCATGGTCACATAGCTAAATAGTAGAGAAGCTGTGATTTGAACCCAGGCAGCCTGGCCCCAGATCCAGTGTTCATAGGCACTATTTTATGCTATACTGCTCTTGATTAGAAATCTAGCCCACTAGAACTCCAAGTCCTAATAGAAGAACATTCATAGGTCCTGCAGATTGTACCTCAGTGTTAGGTCTTCAATATGCCCCTTTCCATCTCTGCTACCACTGCCTTATACTTTGTGTTCTCATTATCTTCTTCTGAATTTACACCACAGCCTCCTCAATCTATATTCTGCATAATTGTCACTGTGATTTAACACACCTTTGTCTTACCTAGAACTCTCCAATGGTTCCCATTGTCAAATACTAATTAGCCATCTTTCTGAGAATAGCATATCAAGCTCCTCTGCCTATGTGATGTGATCCCCACCTATCTCTTTCACATCCTCCCTTACAATTAACTATCCATAATCACTGCCTGCTTTGCCCCACCACATTACTTTATGCTTCCATGCTTTTGTAAATGCTTTCCACTCTACCTGATTAATCAATTGGTACACGTGATATAACCAGTTCATGTGTTACTGCTGGTATCTCTTTCTAGTCCCCTTTCCCCAAGCTGGAGTAGGTACCCCACCTTGGTATTCTTGTAATACCCTATATGTATATTTCTTTGGTTACCATGTTCTTTTATGATTATCTATTTAAGTATCTCCTTTGATAAACAGTGAGCTCTTTGTGGGCAGGGTCTATGCATTATTCTCTTATCCTTAGCCAGCTAGCATAGCCTTTAGCACATAGTAGGCCTTCCTAACTAGTGAATATTCTGTTAACAATGCAGAATGCAGAACTCCAGGTCAGAAAAAGTACGATTTTGAAGGCCTTAAACCACAGAGACATTCAGAGATAACTACCAGGACAGCAGAGGGAAGTTTCAAAGAAGAATTTCTTGGGCCAGATACATTTACATTATTTAATCCAGGAACCAGAAGGGGATAGGGGATGGGAGTGGGGATCTGTATCCAAAGAGAACTTGGAAAGACCTGAGAAACCAGAGTTAACGGCTTTGTAATTTGAATCAACCTTAAATTTGTCTGAGTAGCTTGGATTAGACATTTAAGACACATTTTGATAAACATATTTAAGGTTGCTTACTTGGAAGGACATCACCTTAAAACTGGAAGGAGCAGTTGATAAAATAACAAACACAGTATCCCAGTGTAAACATTTTGTTGACTATCAGCAATGTTGCATTCTCACTCAGACATTATAGACCAGAAAGATATTATCAGTGGGTACCTTTGTGCATAGCTGGCTGGATCCAAAGAAGGATTTAGGGAAGGCTGCATCCCTAGAAAGTTTCTTTTCTACATGGAGTCTTTTTTTTTTAAGTTCTGCACATTCACCACATAATCTGTATTTTGTCTCATTTTTTCCACACGCTAGAATCCACTCTTTTTACCTTTAGATTTTTAAAATAGTTTTTTTTTTCCCCAAAGGGGGCTAGATTTTTCTAACCTTTAGTGTTATGCTTCACTCATGTTTTAGAAGCCCACACACATAATAGGTATTAATTCTGACAGTGCCTTAGATCGGTCTACTTCAGATACTGTAATTGCCTTAGTCACAATTAGTTAATAGCGTCCACTTTGGAATGAACCTTATGGAAGCACAAATCCTTATTAATTATGCTACCCTATCTGCATCAGGGCAACTGCTTTACAGTTATCAGAATGACTTATTCTTTCCTAATTAACATATATCATAACTGTAAGGCAAGCAGAACCACCATAACATGGCAGTTTGTAAGACTGTTTTCCCTCACCTTCCTTTAAGCAAAGGGTTTCCCAACATTTTTTGATCACTCTTCCTTACTACCAAAAATTTTGATCAACCCAAATATACATAGCTTTATTTTTAAACTATATATTTACCACTGTGCTAATATTGTATATTATAAAGCTTTCACAAAAATGAAGAAGGATGAGACCTAAAACTAATATAAAATAATATTGAATATCAAAAAAGAAGGATGAGAGATGAAGTGAACACTATTTAAAGTTAATTTTAATATTTATTATTGGTATAATAACCTTTTGTCTCATTTTGATGATAGCAAAGACATTGTGTGCTTCATTTAAACAAAAGCTTGGTTTATGATACAACTCTTTAAGGTCTCATTCTAAGTTTATTTTTATACTTGATTTTAATGACTGTCATAGCTGAAAAAGATAGCTCACAAAACACATACATGTAAAAATAAAAGAAGTACATCATTGGATGTACTCCCTAAATAATGATATTCATATTATAGTTCCAGGAAACAGTTATACAAACGTTTTGGTACTGTTCTGTCTTCCCTGTTCTGAGCATGCTCTTTTCACATTTTTAACAAATGGTTCAAAACTCACTGAAACTCTTCATTTGGAAGAGTTGCAAGATAAAACACATCTTTTAGGCAACATAATTAAATATTAATTAAATCACTTTTTTTTTAGATTCCACATATAAGTGAGATCATATGGTAATTTTCTTTCTCTGTCTGACTTATTTTACTTAGCGTAAAAAACCAAGCTCACAGATACAGTGAACAGATTATTGGTTGCCTGAGGAGGGGGAATGGGGATAGGTGAAATGGGTAAGGGGAGTCAAAAGGTACAAACTTCAGTTATAAAATAAATAAGTCATGGGGATGTAATGCATAGCATGGCTACTATAATTCTTTTATACTGTATTGCATATATAAAAGTTGCTAAGAGTAAATTTCAGAAATCCTCATCACAAGAAAAAACATTTTGTCACTATATATGGTGATGAATATTAACTAGACTTTTGCAGTTATCATTTTGCAATATATGCAAATATTGAATCATGTTATATACCTAAAACTACTATAATGTTGCATGCCAATTATATCTACATAATTAAATAATTATTAAAACATTTTCAAATCTTTCTTAGTTATTCTCTATGGGAAAAAATCTTTGACATAAAACAACATTTTACTCTTTCAATGAATTTTAAGTCTCCTACTGTCTTATAGGTATTCTGGGATTGTAAAACTTGATTAAGAGGTAAGGGTTGCATTTTTATCATGGGATTATGTGATTTCTTATCCTACTTTTTTAGTTTTCTGTGTCTTCTAAATTTAAAAACAATGCATTTGTTAAATTACTATATTTGTAATTAGAAACTGTAAAGGCTATTAAAAAGTAAAAAAAAGAACTTCTGATTAGAAGGTTTAGTTACATTTACTCTTAAAAATTTTCGAAAACAATTTTATTTAGGTATTATTTACATATAATAAACTGTACATATTTAAAGTATACAATTTGATAAAATTTGACATCTATATTTGCCATGAAACCATTACCAAAATCAAGATAGTGAACAAAACCATCACCTTCCAGTTTCCTTGTACTATTTTGTAATCCTTCCTTTCTGTCCCTCTCTGTCCTATACTTCCCCCAAGGCAACCACTGATCTGTTTTCTGTTAGTATAGATTAATTTGCATTTTAAGAGTTTAATAGAAGTGAAATTATGTAGTTTGTGTTTTTTTGTCTGACTTTTTTCAGTCAGCATAATTATTTTGAGATTCAGCTATACTATTGTATACGTGGGTAGTTCATTCCTTTCTATTGCCAATTAGTATTCCATTGTATAGTTATACCACAGATATACCACAGCATTTTTTAACCATGTACCTCTTGATAGACATTTATGTTATTTTTAGTTTTTGGCTGTTATAAATAATGTCATTATTAGCATTCATATGCAAGTCTTTGCATGGACATATGCTTGTTTATTTCTTGGGTAAATACCTAAAAGTGGGAAGGCTGGGTCATATGGGAGATACAGGTTTAACTTTTTGAGACACTACAAAATTGTTGTTTTTCAGTGTAGTTGTACCATTTTTACATTCCCACTGCAGTGTATGAAAAGTTCCCGTTGCTCCAAATCCTGGTCAACATTTGGTACACTTAAATTTTTGGCCATTCTAATAAAGTGTAGTGGTATCTCATTGTGGTTTTAGTTTGCATTTCCCTAATGATTAATGATGTTGAGCATCTTTTCATGTGCTTATTTGCTATTCATATGTCTTCTTTGGTGATGTATTCAAATCTTTTGTTCACTTTTTAATTTTTTTATTATTTTTTATTAATTGATTTATTTTTATTATGGTGACATTGGTTAATGAAATCCAGTAAGTTTCAGGTGTACAATTCAACAATAAGGAACATATACATTGCATTGTGTGTTCACTGCTCATAGTTAGATTTCTTTCTGTCACCACATATTTGACCCCTTTTACCCCATTTGCCCTCCCCCTCCTTAAATCTGCTTTTTTAATTGTAGAGTTTTGAGATTTCTTTATATATTATGGATACAAGTTCTTATCAGATATACTATTTGCAGATATTTTCTTCTACTATGTAACTTGTTTTTTTTTTTTTAATTTATTTTTATCAGCATCTTTCAAAGAGCAGAAGTTTTTAAGTTTCATGAAGTCTAATTTATCCAGTTCTGGATCATGTTTTAGGTGTTATATCTAAAAAATCTTTGCATTTTTTGCATATGGATATCCAATTTTTCTAGCACCACTTATTGAAAAGACATCATTTCTTCACTTAATTCTCTTGTACCTTTTATCAAAAATCAAGTGATTATAAACATAAGGATTTATTTCTGGACTCTATTCAGTTCTATTGATCTATTCTATTTGTATGTAAATACCACACTCATTTGATTAGTGTAGATTTATAATAAGTCTTGAAATCAGGTTTTGTAAGTTTTCCAACTTGGTTCTACATATGTTTTGAACATCACAATATGTCACAATATTTTTTTTTTTGCTCAAAACAGTCAATTATATTTTTAAAGGGGATGTAAAATATAAGAAAAATATTTTTACCAACATAGTTACCATTCCATGAGCTCTTCATTCCTTTTCGTGAACCCATATTTCTTTCCATCTGGTATTATTTTTCTTCTGACTGACGGATTTCTTTTAGGTTTTTATAGTACAGGTCTGCTGGTGATTAACTATTTCAAATTTTGCATGTTTGAAAAGTCTTTATTTCACCTCAGTTTTTGAGTGAAGTCCACTGGGTTTAAAATTCTAGGTTGACAGTTTTTTTTTCCTTTTGGTATTTAGAGGTGTTCCAGTGTCTTATCATTTGCATTGTTTTCAACAACAAATTTGCTTTTATCATTATCTCTGTTCCTCTGTATGCCTGTCCCCCGCAGCTACTTTTTAAAAAAAATATATTTATTTATTTTTATTTTTTATGATGACATTGGTAATGAAATTCAATAAGTTTCAGCTTTACACTTTAACAACAAGGCATATACACACACACACACACATACATATACATACACACACACATACACACACACATACACACACACAGTATATATATATATATATATATATATATATATATATATATATATATATATGCTGTGTATTCAACTCCCATAGTTAGATTTCTTTCCATCACAACATATTTAAATCCCTTTATCCCATCTACCTCCCCCTTCCCCCACCCTCTACCTTCTGGTAACCACTAGTCTGCTTTTAAGATTTTCTCATCTTTGGTTTTAAGCAATTTTACTATAATATGCCATATGGTGTAGTTTTCTTTATATTTCTTGTACATGAAGTTGATTGAGCTGCTTGGGATCTGCGAGTTTATAGTGCTCACCAAATTTAGAAAAATTTTGGCCATTATTTCCTCAAGTGTTTTTTCAATCCCCTAATTTCCTTTGGTGATTCCAACTACATGTATATTATGCAGCTTAAAGTTGTTACATGGCTCATTTGTGCTCCATTCTGTTTTTTCAGTCTTTTTCTTTGTGTTGCATTTGGGTAATTTCTATTGCTATCTCCAAGTTCACTAATCTTTTCTACTACTATGTGCAATTTAATGCTAATCTCATCTTGTCTATTTTTCATCTTAGATATCGTAGTATTTTTTTTTGTTTTTTTCTTATAAATAACAAATTTATTTCTCACACTTAGGCAGCTGAGAAGTCCAAGATCAAGGTGCCCATAAATACACTGTCAGACATTGCAGTTTTATCTCTGTATTTCATTTGGGTCTTTGTTTTATATCTTTCATGTCTTTATTTAATTTTCTGAAATGTGGAATGCAGTTATAGTAACTGTTTTAATGACTTTGCTAATTCTAACATTTGTGTCAGTTCTTAGTCAGTTATTGATTGCTTTTTCTTCTCATATGGACTGTATTTTTCTACTTTTTGTATATCTATTAATTTTGTATTGAGTGCCAGATTTTGTGAATTTACCTCATTGGGTATTGTGTATTTTTATATTACTATAAATATTTTTGAACTCTGGGATACACTTGACTTACTTGGAAACAGATTGATCCTTTCAGGCTTTGTCATTTAGATTTGTTAGGCAGGACCAGAGCAATGCACAGTCTGGGGCTAATTATTTCCCATTACAGAGGCAAGACACTTCTGCATACTCTTCCCAGAGCCCTGTGAATCATGAAGTTTCAGGTTTGGCTGGTGGAACAAGCACTACTACTGGGCCTGTAGGAGTGATAGGTACTGTTCTTTTGAGTCCTTTTAGCTGGCTCTTTCCCTGGTTTAGGGTAATGCCTCACAGGCATGCCATGTACTACTCAGTCCTTCACTTAATACTCGAGGGAGACCCTCTAAACTCTCTGAAGATCTTTCTCTGTCTGGCTCTCTCAGGTACTCTGTCTTATGTACTCTAGCCACTTAGGTTTTCCCAGACTCAGCTTTGTCACCTCAATTCAGGGAGTTTGCCTGGCTCTGCCTACATTCCTACTCTCTGCACAATAGCCTACAAACTGTCTCAAGACAGTAAGCCTGGAAAATCGGAGGGCTCACCCTATTTGTTTCCTGTCTCTCAGGGATCACAGTCCTTTATTGTCTGATCTTCAGTGTCTTGAAAACCACCATTGTTTCATGTATTTTATCCATTTTTTGTCTTGTTTTAGGCAGAGTGGAAATCCAGGACCAGTTATAATTTGAGCCCAGTTTTGATACTAATCTTTCAAAAATGTGGACACCATTACATTTCTTGACATAGGTAGGTCAGTTCTAAATACCTATGTTCAAAAGTGTACAGAATCTGACACACAGCAATATATATCTCACATCACTAATTTCTTGTGTAAAACATAGTGTCATTTACTTAATAATAGCAGTTAAACTAACATCCTTTGAAAGACTTGTTCACTTTTTCAGTGAGCTACATTTTAATAAAATTGTCCATTGTCCCTGGCCCAAACAGTAAAATGCTTTTACCATATCACTTTGGTGGGATGAGACTGATAATCCAATAGAATTTATATGCAATGCTATCATTTAATTACTACTTGTAAGTTTAGAGGAATAATTTAATACCAGTTCAACCTTTTTGTCCTTGAGCATGGATCAATTTTCCTGAAATTCTTATGTCATCACTAAAGTTGTAAGCATAGTTTTTCACTCAAAAATAAGAAGGGAGACTGATCAAGAAGGGATAGAAGGTAGATGTTACGCATGCCTCCCCTTGGGACCACACCAAAATTATAGTGAAACTACAGAGCAACCATCACTAGGAGTTGCCTGAAGTCTGGCTGAACAGAAGTCATGCAACTGGAGACATGCGTAAATGGTCACCATGAGGCCCACACCTCCAGATTTTAGTGAAATCTGCTCAACAGTTCTGAGTGTCTTCAAGTCTCTGTGATCAATCAAAAACATTCATATCTCTGCAAAGAAGGCATAGGATTAAGAAGAAAAAGTTCTTCTTAGGTGCACATAGACTAAAGCTCTGTCGACATGTGCTGTGAACACAACCAGCATTGTATGTGGTTCCAGAGTCCAGGCTCTTCATGTAGTGCTTTCTTCCCTACTCGAGAAAATATATTGAGATACAAAAGGTCACTAAGATGGCTAGAATTTCTATGTTGTTTGTGTACTAGAAGAGCTCCTGGTAGATAGTACAAAGGACAAGGGAAAAAATAAAGAAGAAAAGATAATGAGCAAACTCCTCTTTCTTGGAAAAATAATATTTATGTTTTGCTGCCTCTAAAGTTTTGTATACCTGTTTCTATTTATCTCGAAGCTCATGTGCTTTCTGGTGAGTTTTTATGAAGATCCTACTCTGTGTGAAGTAAAGGCCAACAAAAGAGCACTATCTTCTACATGGGATAGAATCGTCTCTCTTTCCTACAGAATCAAGGTATAGAATGAATCTGGACATTTGTTGGAGTGTCTTAACACTGGAAGTAGTTTCATGCAAGCATGCAGCATTGCTTTTTAAGGGACTACTATGATTATATAACACAGGGAACTGTTACCCTATAGAAATGTTAAAAAAAGTCATCTTCAAAGAGATGAAGACATACACTGTCCCTTCTGCCTGGAATACCTTACCCTTTCTTGGCCACCCACAAAATCCTGATCATGTCAAGCAATGCACAAGTGTCTCTGACCTCCCTTTCCTATGTAGAATTGGCCTTACTTTCTTCCCCTAGTATATTTAGTTCTTAACTGATTTAGTTCTTGCCTATGTTATAATTCCTTTTAGAGTTGAACAAATGTTTGTTAACTTACCTTATGTCAGGAACTGGCCTAAGTGCTTTTTAATTTTTTTAAAAAAAATGAAATAGAGTCTAGAAAAATAATACAAAAGATTAATGAAACCAAGAGCTGGTTCTTTGAAAGGATAAACAAAATTGACAGACCCTTAGCCAGACTCATCAAGAATAAAAGAGAGAGGACTCAGATGAATAAAATCAGAATAAAAGAGGAGAAATAACCACAGACTCCACAAAAATACAATGGATCATAAGAAAATACTACAAGCAATTATACACCAACAAATTGGACATTCTGGAAGAAATGGACACATTCCTAGAAACATGCAATCTCCCAAGACTGACTCAAAAAGAAACAGAAAATCAGAACTGACCAATTACCACCAATGAAATAGAATCAGTAATCAAAAACCTCCCAAGAAAGAGAAGTCCTGGACCAGACAGCTTCATAGAAGAATTTTACCAAGCATTCAAAGAAGAAATGACATCTATTCTTCTCAAAGTATTCCAAAAAATTCAAGAAGAGGGAAGGCTCCTTAACTCCTTTTATGAGGCCACCATTACCTTGATTCCAAACCCAGGCAAAGACATTACAAAAAAAAGAAAACTATAGGCTGGTATCTCTTATGAACATTGATCCTCAACAAAATATTAGCAAACTGAATTCAGCAATACATTAAAAATATCATACACCATGATCAAATTGGATTTATTCCTGGGATGCAAGGTTGGTACAATATTCACAAATTAATTAATGTGATACAACACATTAACAAATTGAAAGATAAAAACCATATGATCATATCAATAGATGCAGAAAAAGTGTTAGACAAAATCCAACATCCACTTATGATAAAAACTCTCAGCAAAGTAGAAATAGAGGGAATGTACCTCAACATAATAAAGGCATATATGACAAACCTACAGCTAACATCATGCTCAATAGGGAATGGCTAAAAGCATTTTTCTTAAGATCAGGAACAAGAGAAGGATGCCTACTTTCACCAATCCTCTTCAGCATTATATTGGAAATCTTAACCACAGCAATAAGAAAAGAAGGAGAAATAACAGGCATTTGAAATGGAAAGGAAGAAGTAAAACTCTTGTTATTTGCCAATGACACGATACTATATATAGAGAACCCTAAAGATTCTACCAAAAAAAATGTTAGAACTGATCAACGAATTCAGTAAAGTAACAGGTTACAAAATAAATATTCAGAAGTCAGTGGCATTTTTATACACCAACGATGAACTTTCAGAAAGAGAAATTAAGAAGACAATCCCATTTGTGATTTTATTGAAAACTATAAAATACCTGGGAATAAAATTAACCAAGAAGGTAGAAGACTTTTTTTCAGAAAATTATAAGTCATTGAAAAAAGAAATTGAAGAAGGTAAAAAAAAAAAAAAATGGAAGCATATACCCTGTTCATGGGTAGGATGAATCAACATTGTTAAAATGGCCATACTACTCAAAGCAATCTATATATTCAGTGCAATTCCTATCAAAATACCAATGGCATTTTTCAGAGAGCTGGAATGAATAATCCTAAAATTTATATGGAGCCATAAAAACCCTAAATAGCCATCGCAACCTTGAGAAAGAACAAAGTTGGAGGTATCACATTACCTGATATCAAACTATACTACAGGCCTATAATAATCAAAACAGCATGGTACTGGCAAAAAAAAAACAAACAAACAAACAAACAAACCATATATTGATCAATGGAACAGAATAGAGAGCCCAGAAATAAGTCCACATCTATTTGCTCACTAAATATATGACAAAGGATGTAAGAATATACAATGGGGTAAAGACAGTCTCTTCAGTAAATAGTGTTAAGAAAATTGGACAGATTCATGCAAAAAAGGAAGCTGGACCATCTTCTTACACTGTATACAAGAATAGACTCAAAATGGATTAAAGATTTAAATGTAAGACTCCAAACCATAAAACTTCTAGGAGAAAACATAGGCAGTAAACTCTCTGATATTACTAACAGGAATTTCTTTATAGATATATCTCCTTGGGCAAGAGAAACAAAAGAAAAAATAAACAAATGGAACTACATCAAACTAAAACGTTTTTGCACAGCAAAGGAAACTATCAACAAAACAAAAAGACAACGGACTGTTTGGGAGAAGATATTCACTAATGTTACATCTGATAGGGGTTAATATCTAAAATTTATAAAGAACTTATACAACTCAACAACAAAAAATCAAACAATCCAATTAAAAAATAGGCAGAAGACCTAAACAGATATTTCTTCAAAGAGGAAATACAGATGGGTAACAGACATATGAAAAGATGCTCAAGGTTGCTAATCATCAGAGAAATGCAAATTAAAACCACAATGAGATATCACCTCATGTGTCAGAATGGCTATCATCAATAAATCAAAAACAGTTAGTGTTGGTGAGGATGCAGAGAAAAGGGAACACTTATACATTGTTGGCGGGATTGCAAATTGGTACAGCTGCTATGGAAAACAATATGGAGGTTCCTCAAAAAATTAAAAATGGATATACCTTTTGACCCAGCCATTACACTTCTGGGTATTTATCCAAAGAAAACCAAAACAATAATTCGTAAAGATCTATACACTCCAATTCATGGCAGCACAATTTACAATAGGCAAGATATGGAAGCAACCTAAATGCCCATGAACAGACAATTGCATAAATTATGGTTCATATATACAATGGAATATTAGTCAGCCATTAAAAAATGAAATCCTACTATTTGCAATGACATAGATGGACCTAGAGGTTCTTATGCTTAGTGAAATAAGTCAGACAGAAAAAGATAAATACCATATGATTTCACTTATATGCAGTATCTAAGGAACAAAAAGAACAAACTAATCAAAAACAGACTCACAAATATAGTGGACAATTTGGTGATGGACAGAGGGGAGGGGTTTGCGGAGGCTTGGAGAATGGGGTGAAGGGTTAAAGAAGTACAAATTAGTAGTTGATAGTTGGGCATGGGGAGTACGGCAGAGGGAATGCAGTTAGAATTAATATGATGGCTAAGTGGAGGGCCAAAGGAAGGAGGGAGCAATTGAGGGGATCGTTTTATCAACAATATAGATGTCTAACCAATGTAGTATATACTTGAAACTAATTTAAATAAATTTCTTTAAAAAAATTTAATTTATTTTTTGTGGTAACATTGATAACAAAATCCAATAAGTTTCAGTGGTACACTTTAACAGTAAGACACACACACACACACATATATATATATATATATATATATATATATATATATATATATATTTACACTGTGTGTTCACCTTCCATAGTTAGATTGCTTTCTGTCACCACATATTTGACCCCTTTTACTCTGTCTACCTTCCCCCTCACCCCTACCCTCTGGTAAACAATAGTCTATTGTCAATGTCCATGAGTTTCTGTTTGTCCTGTTCATTTATTGATTTTAGGTTTATATTCCACATATAAGTGATATCATGTGATTTTCAACTTTTTCTGTCTGGGTTATTTCACTTAGCATAATTATCTTGAGGTCCATCCATGTTGTTGCAAATGGCAGTATTTAATGGTGATTCTTCATAACCACCCTAGTATTATCTCCCTCCATTTTACAGACGAGGAAATGAGGTAATGTATGAAAAATGGTTATTATCTAGCATAGAGTAAAATTGCAGAATACATTTTTAGAAGTAATTAATATTATGTGTTTATGTATTGTTCCTTTGAGATAAGGTCAGAGTCTTATTCTTTTTATTTCTAGCACCTAAGTGTTTGAGACTCAGTAGGTGCTTAATAAATCTTAGTTACAAATGTGAGTGATTGGCCAGTTGATATGAATCTTCTTTATGTATATAGTAGAGCAAAAGTAATTCATATTAGATAGAAAGCAGAGCTTTATATGTTTTATGAGGTATTTTTCTAATTAGAAACATAATAGAGGTTTATTTGAGAAAATTAGGACAATATAGAATATATATTTTTCACAGTCATCTATCACCCAGAGACAATAATTTTCCTTCCAGTTTTTCCTCTATGCATTTTTATTCTGATATTATACTATATACATAGCTTTTGTGTCATCTTTGTGCTATTCCAATATCAGAAATATTTTTCTATGTCATAAAGAAATTAATAAATTTTACTTCTAATTAGCATATAGATAAATGTATTTATTATATAAATTTACCTATCCATTCCTTTTATGTTGAATATTTGGGATGTTTTTAATTTTTCACAATGATAAATAACACTACAATGAACATCTTTGTGCATATGTAAGTCTTTATGCACATCTTTGATAATAACTCTTGGTATAGGAATATCTATAAATGGAATTAGTGGTCAAAGTGTATCAATATATTCAGGATCTTGATAAATATTGCCAGTTTCTACCCACGAGTGGTTATAGCAGTTTATGCACAGACTGGCTGTGTCGAGGCACACTCACCGCTATTATTACCTTTTACATGCTTACTAATTTGACAGACAAAAGAAGACATTGAGGCAGTCTTAAAGTCTACTTACTGTATGATTGTATTTACGACAATATGGAAAAGGAAAAACTATAGGGAAAAACTGAATCAAGGTCCAGGCATGAGGACAAGACTGACAAGAAAGGGGTCTGAGGGAACTTTTTGAGAGTGATGTAAATGTTTTATATCATGATTTTTATAGTGTTTTCACGAGTCGATGTATTTGTTAAAACTCATTGAATTTTAAAAAAGTGAATCTTACTGTATATAAATTATACTTCAATAAACTTGACTTTTAAAAAAATGAAAAAAAAATTGCCTGAAATTTAAATGGTGTTTAGATGGAGTTCAACTCACATTTTTATCTGTATTCCTTAAAAAGAAATAAATATCATTATGCAAGACATAGTTAAGTCTTTTTATTTTCATTTTTATTTTTACTTTTAATTCTTTAATGACACCACATATTTGACCCCTGTTACTCCGTCTACTTCTTCCCCCTTTTCTCTACCCTCTGGTAACCACCAGTCTGTTGTCCATGTCCATGAGTCTCTATAGTTTGTCCTGTTCTTTGTTGTTTTTAGGTTTATATCCCAAATATAAGTAATATCATGTGATTTTCAACATTCTCTGTCTGGGTTATATCGTTTAGCATGATTATCTCGAGGTCCATCTATGTTGTCGCAAACGGCAATATTTCATCTAC
>CM053505.1:57504010-57542074 GCA_028627145.1 Eidolon dupreanum | reverse complement strand
GCCGTTTGCGACAACATAGATGGACCTCGAGATAATCATGCTAAACGATATAACCCAGACAGAGAATGTTGAAAATCACATGATATTACTTATATTTGGGATATAAACCTAAAAACAACAAAGAACAGGACAAACTATAGAGACTCATGGACATGGACAACAGACTGGTGGTTACCAGAGGGTAGGGTGTTGGGGAGGTGGAAGGTCAATGGGGTAAAGGGGGTCAAATATGTGATGATAGAAAGAAATATAACTATAGAAGATGACCACACAGTGTATGTGTGTGTGTGTGTGTATGTGTATCTTATTGTTAAAGTGTACAGCTGAAACTTATTAGATTTCATTAATCAATGTCACCATAAAAATAAATATATTCCTTAGAAAAATAAAAATAAAAATGAAGTATAGACTTGGCTAAAAAGATATTAATGATAGATTTAGTACTATTATGATTTGTTCTTTGACCTCTGATTCATTAATAAGTGTCTTAAAATTGCCAAAATATATTGGGACTGAAAAATATCTTTTGTTTTTAATTTCATATTTAATTGAGGTCAAAGACTGTGGTCTGTATGAGAATGATTTTTTTTTTTTTTTGAAATTACTGAGACTTGCATTATAACATAGTACAATGATCATTTTGGGTAAAAATGTTCTATATATTCTTGAAAAGTATGTTATTCTCCAACTGGATATCGTATTGTACAGATGTCCATTAAATTAAGCTTATTTTGTTGTTCACCTTGTCTATAAACTTATTAATTTCCTATCTGCTCATATTAGCAATATAGTAATGTGCAACATAAGGTTTTGTTTAACAACAGATCTCATATATGATAGTAGTATACCATACAGCCTAGTTATGCAGTAAGCTCTACCATGTAAGTTTGTGTAAGTACACTCTATGATGTTCAAACAATGATGAAATCACCTAATGATGCATTTCTGAGAATATATCACTGTCATTAATCGGTACATGACTATAAGTGAAGGAGTTTTGTTAATCTCCCATTTTGACAGTTGATTTTCCAATTTCTCTCTCTAGTTGTACTTAGTCTTCCTTTATATATTTAGAGGTGTTTTATGAGTGCATATAAATTTCTTTCCTCTATATCATGATCTTCTTTATCCTTTATAATGTCTTTGTCTTGAAGTTTTACTTTTTACGTATTAATATTGCTACCTCAATTGTCTTTTTGTTAATGTTTAGCTGGTATATCTTTTTTCATATTTTTTACTTTTAATCTTTCCTTGTCCTTATGTTTTAGGTGTGTTCCTTGTAAAATGGCACATAGCTGAATTTTAAAAGTTTATCCAGTCTGTTAATCTCTGTATTTTAAAGGGTGAGTTTTGCTCATGTATGTTCTTTATGTTTGTTGATATATTGGAACTTGTTTTTACCATATTTTGCTTTCTCTTTGTTCCATTTTTTTCCTATGCTTTCCTTTTTCAGCTTGCCTTTAAAATTTTTTACTTATTCTGTTTTCTTCTTACTACTGATTCTGCAAGACCCAACTCAAGTGAGCTGGCTAGTAACAGGGTTAGTGTTGGAAATCACAGCAACGCATTGTTGAAGGTTGGGCTGGAGGTGGGATGTAGCTTTTCTGAAAGGAGTCAGATTTGCATATGATGGAGGTCATGGCTGATGGACTCTGAAAACTTTTTTTTTTTTTTACAATTGGGAGACAAGAATGCCTGATAAGACTGGAGGAGTGGAAAGTGGGAGTGAGAGAAGAATGAAGTCTTAAAATGAACGGAAGGGATTAGGTAGCATAGCTGAACTAAGAGCAAGTAAAAAGGTTTATGGGCAACAACAAGGGTCCAGCTGAGGTTTGGAGATCAGGAAATTGATGATACCTGTTTTATCCAGGAGCCACTGATTTTTTGGCCAGTGCTTCAGCCGTAATCACACACAAGAGAATTCATTTCCACAGTGCATTTGCTTGCTCTGCGCAATATTTTATAATTGCTTTGGATAGGATCCTGCCTGATCTGAGCCAGAAGAGCAATAGCTCTGGAATAAGATAGCTTGCTTGGGCTTACATTCCAGCACCTTTACTTACTTAGAGTTTATTCTTGGACAAATTAACCTAACCTCTCCTGAGTCCTTATTTATAAAATTAGGATAATAATAATACCTCACCCTCTGAGTTTCTGTGAGGATTAAATTGGTTAATATATGTAAAGTACTTGTTGCTTGGAATATAGTAAATTCTCAATAAATGGAACTGTTGGGGTGATGACGACAGTAATGATGGTCAACAATAGTGGTGGCATATGTAACACTGTGTGCCAAATATTATGTTAGGTGCTGAGCCAGATACATAGAAGAAAATAGAAGAAGTCCTTGTTCTCATGGAGAATATATATTCTACTTGAGGATGAGGACTAAGAAGTCTTCCTTAAGACTCTCTAAGAAAGGGCCTATGAAAGAGGGTTAGTTAGCTTTGTATAGTTTGATAAAGACCAGGAAATAGCCAAGTCGAGAAAATGTTAAGGTTTCAGGAACCTGTATAGCTTTGCTCTGTTGTTTATGTATCTGTTGTCCTGTAGGTAATTAGTAAAAAAAGAATCAAAGCAAAATGGGCTTGTTTTCTAGTTTCAAGGGAGAGCAGAGAAGGTAAGTATGAACATCATTTCTTTTCTCATTCTCTCTCTCCTGGGCTCTTTGACTTCCGTGACTACCAAATCTATATCTTCACATATAGTCTCTCTTCTCAAGGTCCAGCCCTGTACCTCCATCTACTTCCTGGGCCCAATTACTTGGATATACTGTATGCAATGCAAACTCAATGAAACTAAAACAAAATTTGCCTTACTTCTAAACCTGTTTCTTCTCTTATAGTCCCTATCTCTGTCAGTACTGTTACTAGCTAGTCAGTTGTTTGACCTAAACATGTGAGGTAGACATCTTTGACTTCACCGTCTTCATCCTCTCCCTCAATCAGTTATTCTATTATGTCAGTTCTGCTTCTTAAACCTATTCTCTGTTCTTTCATCTTGCTGTCCTTCTTTAGGCCTGCCCTGTAGCAGATTCAGCTAGTATGTGTATTCCAAACATGTGTTCCAAAACATTGTGCTTGACCCTTTAACATAAATTATTTCATTTTCTTGACAACTTTGTGAGGTAGGCTATTTTATAGATGAAAAACTAGAGGTATAGTTAGTAAACCTAGGTTTTCTTTTGTCTGGACTATTACAATAATCCCTGTTTCCTTTAAATTGTTTTATTTGTTGATATTTAAAAGTAAGACATATGTGTAAGAAGTCAGAACTATATAAAAAAGTGTAAGATGCCCCTCCCAATTCTACTCCCTAAGAGAAATCAGTAATAAGAGTTTTTGTTCTAGACCTTTTTCTTTGCATACACAAATGTATAAATACATTACCAACGAAATCATTCAATATTTCCTTACAACTGCCTTTTTTCACTCAGGAATGTATTTTCATACAGATCTACCACATTTTTAATGGCTGCATATTATGCTGTTATGTGGAGGTATTACTTAGTTTAATGATGCCTCTATTAAATAACTTTTTTTCCTCTGACAAATAATGTTGCAGTAACCCTTGCACGCACATTTGTGTGAATTATTAGGTAGATTCTTACAAGTGGTATTGCTTTGCTAAGAGAATGCATATTTTATAAGTGTCTTTTACTACCAAATTGGACTTCAATCTGTCCTTTCAATCTTTCATACTATACGTAGAGTGATCTCTGTAAAATGAATTTGATCATGTGATTGCCCAACATCAAAAACAAAGCAACAACATGATGTTTGATGGATTTCTATTGTCTATATAATGAATTTTAAAACTCTTGATTGTTAAGAGTATTTGAGAGTTATATAATCTGGTGCAGACCTCTCTCTCCTACCATTTACCCCCACCAACATATACTCTTCTATAAGGCAAAATCCACCTCTCCCCTCTCTATGCAAGACAGAATTAGTTACTTCCTTCTCTAAGTTCTATAGCACTTAATTTATTATTTCTCTCATAACACTTAGTACATGGTACTGTATTTATATATATCTGTCTCCCCTAGCACTCTGTGAATGTTTAAGAACAGGAATGGTTTTACTCATCTCTGTATCACTAGCACTTTGCATGATGCCTGTCAGATTGGGTGCTCAACAAATATGCATAAAATGAGTTAAGATGTCCTTGAGGTAGTGTTAGCAATAAGAAGTTTGGGAAATAGAATAGGTGGTGGAAGTTTTTCACTTTAGCAGAAAGCTTACTGAGTCCTGGTCTGTAAAAGAGAAATTGGCCTCAACTGGCAGGAGTCCCCATGTTGTTTTCTCCTCCATGACAGAGACCAGCTGTCTGATTATTTGTGTTTAATAGACTTAGGAATTTGAAACATTGAAAATTGAATGATTGGGGATCTATTTGGTGGAGGGGGAGTTTGACTCAGCTGTTCTGTGCCCTTTCCCAACAAAGATGCCTATGCTGAAAGATCCAACCCTTTCCCAGGGTCATGAATAAGTTTTTCTTTTTGAAAAATCAAAGCCTCTTTATTTTCAGGGCAAGATTCAGGTGGGAGTGGGAATGGTAAATAGGTCAGATACTTCTATGTTGTTTCTTTAGCCTGGCTCAAGGGGAAAGTAGCCTACTGAAAGGCTCTAGGGCTATTGGCGTATTCTGGAGTAAATTATCTGTGTGAAATTAGTTCTTACCTTATTTCAGGCAACTCTGGTAGCTCTCCTGGTCTGATCACTTTGAAGAAAGAAGAGTAGAAGAAACATAGAATAAATCATGTCGGAGATCCTCGACCTCTCTTTTCTGTCTGAGGTGGAAAGGGATTTGATCCTCAGTGTTCTACAAAGAGATGAGGAGCTTCAGAAAGCAGATGAGAAAAGGATTAGGTAAGAATCCCAGAAAAAGCGCTGGTTCCCAGGCCTTTGACCAATGATATCTGGACTTTTCATCTGACTTTCAGAGGAACAGTGTTCACAACCCATCATTAGGCCAGGTAGGGCTCTGAGGTTGTTGCTTTCACAGAACTTACAGTCTTACTGTCTCTACCCCCACAACCCCTTTCCAACCTGTGCAGATCCTGAATCCACTTGTACTTCTCTTTTGGGTCTTGGCAGGCGATTGAAGAATGAGTTACTGGAGATAAAAAGGAAAGGGGCCAAGAGGGGCAGTCAACACTACAGTGATTGGACCTGTGCCCGTTGCCAGGAGAACCTGGGCCGTTTGACCCCTAAGACCAACACCTGTCGGAGTTGTAATCACCTGGTATGCTGGGATTGCCGTATCCAAGAAAGCAATGGTACCTGGAGGTGCAAGGTGTGCACGAAGGAAATGTGAGTGTCGCTTATGGCCAAGTAGAGAGAGAAAATGAGACCCTGGCTCTGGTGAGAATTTCTCCCCTCAGCCCTTGTTGGTTGAATGACAAGGGCCATTCTTTAGCCATCTGTCATTTTCTTTTATTCCTTTTCAGAGAGCTAAAGAAGGCAACTGGAGACTGGTTTTATGACCAGAAGGTGAATCGCTTTGCTTACCGCACAGGCAGTGAGATAATCAGGATGTCCCTGCGCCACAAAACTGCAGGTACTGGACATTTCTGGAGGTGGTTCCTTGAGGTGTTTAAACTCAGTGATAGAACCTCTGGTGTGGAATCCTCACATATTCTCACCTCTATGGGCTCAACCTATTTGTGGGTATATAAGGAATATATTGCCATCCCTTCTGCAAGTGTGATGTGTTTCCCTTTCCTCCCTCATCACCACCACTCTGCCATGCATTTGTTTGTTTTTAAGTGAATAAAAGAGAGATAGTGGGACAGTCCCGCCTTCATCAGTCACAGATGGGTGACGTCTGGCCAGGAAGAAAGATCATTCAGGAGCAACAGAAGGCATCCAGGTAAGAACCACAGAACCATTTAAGAAATGCTACACATCATTTTAATTCTATTATGTTTTACTTCTGTTTATAAAATAATAGATGTTCATAATAGGAAACACATACTCATTATTAAAAATTTAACCAGTATAGGAAACAGTAAAGAAAGCAACAGAGCATCCAAATTCCTACTACCTCAGTATTCACATTATGTGAAAATTATTTCAGTTATCTTTTGTGCAAATATAGAGATGGAGAGATGGGTGAATAATAATATGTTAAATTAAAAGCATTCTGTTTAATTTTGCTTGGATTTAGTAGAATAAAACACTGAAATACAGTTGAAGAATTGCGAATTTTCAGACAAATATTTACCATAAGAGGTATTAATCATTAATACCCCTCTAAACTTAAGAAAAAAAGTATCATGAAAACATTGAGCAGTTAGTTACTTTTTTTTAATGTCTTTTTGTTAAGAACCTTTTCGAGATACAATTCACATACCATAAAATTCAACTCATTTGTGGTGTACAATGCAGTGTTTTTTAGTATATTTACAGAATTGTGCAACCATCACCTCCACTGATTTTTAGAGTTTTCATCACTTTGAAAAGAAACCCTGTGCCCTTTAGCTATCACTCACCCCAACCTCCATCTCCTATATCCCTAAGCAGTCACTGTTCTACTTTCTATTTCTATATATTTGCCTATTCTGGTCATTCTATTTAAATGGAATCATATGTGGTCCTTTTTACTGTCTTCTCTCACTTAACATAATGTTTTTAAGATTTATTCTCATGGTAGCATGTATCAGCATTTCATTTCTTTTTATTTCCAAATAATATTTCATTATATGTGGATATCACATTTGTTTATTCATTCCTCTGTTGGTGGACATTTGGGTTGTTTCCACTTTGGGGTTCTTATGAGCAATGTTGTTATAAACATTCATTATGAATTTTTGTTTGGACTTAAGTTTTAATTTATCTTAGGTAGATAGATGCCTAGGAGTAGAGTTGCTGGGTCAAACAATCATTTAGTCATTTTTAAATCTACCTGTTTCAATATTAAACATTATCAGTGGACTCTCTGCTATGAAAGGAGATTAGATTTCTTACACTTCCAACTTTTTCCCCCTACTCCCAATTTTTATTACTCAAATTATTTTTACTTTGTCAGGACTTATGTCATTTTGCATTGTTATGCTGTCATAGATCATCTGCTTGTTATATCTATTTGTTTAGTTTTAGTTCATATTTAAAAGAATTGTATGATTAACTGGTGTTGTACCATGGTTCTCTGTATTTCTGAATTCTTTGATTTATTTCTTAGTTGTCTGGATTTTATTATTGAGAAGTTCCTTCAAGAAGGGCTCGCAGGTGCTACTTTTATTTCATTCTTTCATGTTGAGAATGTCTGCCTAGTGCCTTTATACTTGAACAATATCTTGGCTAGATATTATATTCTTGGGTCACACTTTCTTTCCTTCAGAATGTTGTAGAGATTAGTCTATTATCTTCTGCCACTGAATGTAACTGCGAAGTTGTCTGAGTCTAGCTAGCCTCTTGTTTTTCTTCCTTACAGGTAACTCTGTGTGTGTGTGTGTGTGTGTGTGTGTGTGTGTGTGTGTGTGTGTGTGTGTCTGGATATGTCTGACAAATACCTTTTATTTTTCTTGAAGTTTAGTAACTTAACAAAGATATGTCTCAGTTGTGTATCATTTTCCCTAATATGGGGTGTACCCTTGATGAGTTGTTTCTTCATTGCTAGAAATTTTTTCTGTATTGTATACTCTGAACTCTTTTTCTTTTTCATTAGTTAAGTTCTCCACCCCAGGGACATTGAAATATTTATGCTCCATTTCTGTTCTTTTCTTTTACTTTTAAATTCAGAAGAAAAAGAGAAAGATGAAAGTAATTAACATGATTAGCCCAACACTTTCTTCTGTGCTCTTACTTTGATTTTCAGTCATTTTCTTTGTTCTCCTCCTTCCCCCCTTCCTTTCCCTTTTGCTGTATATAATTTACTTATTTGAATGAATTATCTTGTTTAGGTTTTAGTTTGTTCTTTGATCTTAATCTTCCTTTTCCTCTAATTTTGTTGCTTTATCATCCTGTATTTGAATTCTTGCATTTTATCTAATCTATATTCTTATCAAATTCCTGTGCAGTGTAAAAGCTGCTTATTTTCCTAGGGTTATATTCTACTCCAGAATGAGTTATTTGTTCATCTTGCAAGTTGTTTCTATTTTTCCCTACCCCATGCCATATTTATATATCTGCCAGACCATTTGTTTTTATTTTATTCGTGTTTAACATCTGAAGGTTTGCCTATATCTTTTGTTTGCTCTGATCTAGTGTGTGTGAATTCTTGACAGTCTTCTCACCTCAACTTGAAACAATTTATCTTTCCTTCCTGCACCTAAGTACACTTCAGTTTAAGGATAGAATATTGCTTTCTATATACTTCTTTTTTTGTAACCCTGCAAAGGGGCAAAAGGCAACTTGGTGGTCCTGGGTTTTGGTGTCCTGAAATTCTCTTATGTCTCAGCTCACTTAATTCAGCTCTGGATGTATCCTCTAGTTCATACCAGTGCCCTGAGAGATGATATACCCCAGCTGTCTTGTATGCCACTGTTGGGGTCCCCAAGGGCTACCTGGGACTACACATTTGAGTATTTTGTTTTCCTTGACATCCCAGGACTGCCTACTCACTCAGTCTTCACATCTTCATGTTCGAAGGAGTTTTGCTAAGCTAAATCTCTTCTGATTTCATAGCCATGTTTTTTGTTTTTTAACTTTATGGCTTGAGGCTTTACTCCTTTCCTTATTTGGTTGCTGCTGGTGAATTTTAGACTTGTTATTTGTGTTTTTTTTTTCTAACTTTCCCTCAGCCAAAGACAAATAACTTTATCATGTTTTATACGACTGTTGAGAAACAACATAGAAGTATATAAAATGAGTAACCACACTGCTTCTGCCCCAGACAATTATTATAAATAGTTGTTAATAGTTTTGGTGTATGGACTACCAGATGATCTAAATGTGCATACATGGGTTGGATTCTTAAATGTTTAACTTATTTTTTTAAAGGATTAATTATACTACATGCACGTTAAGTGAAAAAAGTGAAAGAGAAAGAACTTTAAAAACTCAATAATACAGATAATCCAATAGAAAATGGGCAAAAGATTTGAACAGACAATATACAGATATGAAATAAGCACATGGAAAGATGTTCAACATCATTAGTCACTACAGAAATGCAAATTAACATCACTAAAAGATAGTAGTGTAAACCCACTAGAATGGCTAAAATTAAAAAGACTGGCCATACCAATTGTTTGTGAAGAGGTAGAGCAACTGCAATTCTTATGTGCTGCTGGTGGGATTGTGCAGTGGTGGATTCATTTTACAAAGAACAGTTTAGTAGTATCTTAACAAGTTAAATGTGTGTCCACCTTGTGATTCAGCCATTTCATTCCTATTTACTCAAGAGAAGTGAAAGCATATATCTACACAAAGTCTTGTACATGAATGCTCATAGCAGCTTTATTTGTAATAGCCAAAAACCTAGAAACGATCCACATGTCTATAAACAGATGAAGGGATAAATCCGGGTTTCTTTATACAGTGGAATACTGCTAAGCAATGAAAAGGAGTGGACTAGTGATACATGCAACAACATGGATGATCAAAATAATCATGCTGAGTGAAAGAAGCCAAACAAAAAAAGATGACATGCTCTATGATTCTGTTTATATAAAATCTTAGAAAATTCGAACTAAATTTTAGTGACAGAAGCTGGATAGATTATGAAGTACAAGGAAAGTTTTGGTAGTGATAATGTGTTCACTAACTTAATTGTGAAGGTTTCATGAGTGTATACATATGTCAAAACTTATCAAATTGCACACTTGCCCATCCATGTAAGTTATGTTTTTGTAAGTTATAACTCAAGGTGTAAAAGGGGAAAAACACCAGAAAAATATAATATCAATATTTTTCCATGTCACACCAAGGTGTACCGTATTCTTTTTGCTATCTGTATAGTGTTTCCTTGTATTTATGTACAGCAATTCCTTAAATAATGTTATTTTGTTTAATGTCATTTTGCTATAATGTTGATGAGAAAAAAATTGATTCTCAGCCAGTGCCACTGTGTGGCATTTGCACATTCTTCCCGTGTTTGCATAGGTTTTCTTTGGGTACTCTGGTTTCCTCCCACGTCCCAAACCTATGCACGTTAGGTTAATTGGCTAACATTAATGTTAGTGTCTAAATTGTTCCAGTGTGAGTGAGTGTGCCTGTGATGGAAGGGCATCCTGTCCAGGGTGAGTTTCTTCCTTGCACCCTGAGCTGCCAGGACAGGATTCAGCCACCTATGACCCTGAACTGGAGTAAACGGGTTGGAAAATAGTGACCTAACTTGTTTTTATTAATCTTTCTTAAATGTGTATGTGTATATATATATATATATATATATATATATATATATATATCTCACATTGATTTCATTGTTTAAAATTAGAAGTGTTTTGGGTCTCTATTTAAAAGTTTAGTGATGTTTTTGTGATCAGAAATATGCTATAGGAACTTAACTCTTGTTTCTATCAATTGGCCTGTGGTAAAGTTGGTTTCATTATATGTCATTTCACTTTAAGTCACAGTTTCCAAGAACAATCGATGACCTGAAGTGAGAACTTACTGGACTGTGATTTTATCCACACAGCCTTGGGTGGGTGACTCATATGTTCTAGGTGATGAGGCCCCCTTTTTCCTTTGTGGATAAGGATAAGAATGGCTTTTATTTCCTGAACCTGATTAACATATCTGACATCATCAGTCAGAATGTATTATCTGAAACCTACTGTTCTGGCTGTCTATAACCTCTTGCCTTTTTGGACCCAGAAACCTCTTATTTATCCTAAACATAAAAAGAGATTAAGCGGTTATAAATGATCTTTTTCATAGAATTATAGAGACTCAGAGATAATCTAATTCAGTCCCCTTATTTTTACAGAAAAGAAGGCAGGATAAATGATTTACCTGAGATCATACAGATAGTTAGAGCCCAGGACTCCCATCTCTTAGTTTATTATTTACTGCACAGATGTTGAATAAGTGCCTTTTTGCCCTAAGATTGTTTATATCGGCTCTGGATCAGTACTATTAATCTCTAGGAAAAAATACAAGCAGAAAACACTCTCCATGGAATATTGTTAAACTAGCTCTCTAGAGGAATGGTTTCATTTTGGGTTCTTTATTCTTTGGAACAAAGTGGGGAAAATAATGATTCTGAAGTAAAAATGAAATCAAGCTCCCTGTTGTGTCTTGGACTATAAAGCTAACAAATCTCTTAAGAAATGACCTCTGTTTTACCTCTTGCATGCTCCAGGATTTCAAACCCTACTGTCTGTTTTCATAGAGCCATCTCAAACATCATGTGATAACTTGGAAAGTTTATTCTTTACTGCCTAAAACATCATAGGTTTTTGTTACTTCAGTCTTTGTTGATTTATTAATTAATTCACTTGTTAACAAATATCTACGAATGCCTACTATTTGCCAGGCACTGTTTTAGGCAGTGGGACACACTAGTGAATACTAGTGGAGGCCACAGACAATAAATAATCAAATAAATATATCATATTTCAGATGTTGACAAGTGCTATGGAGAAAATGAAGTAGACTAAAGGTATGGGGGTAGGGGTGCCAGGAAAGCATGTATGTGTACATATGCTGGTTTATTTAAGATAGCCAGGGAAAAATCTTAATAATAAGATGACATTTGAGCAAAGACGTGAAGCAAATGAGTGAGTAAAACCCTGAGAGTATGTAAGGGAAAAGCATTCTAGGCAGAGAAAACAGGAGATATAAAAGACCCTAAGGTGAGTTTGTGTTTGGCATGTTTGAGTAATCTGGATCTGAGTGAGAAAGGGGGTAGTGGAAGGAGATGAAGACAGAAATGGGGTGAAAAACAGATCACGTGAGAATTTATTGGCACTTGAAAAGACTCTGAGTTTAACTGTGAGTGAGAAGGAGGACTCTGAGTGACATGATATAATTTTTTTTTAAATTGAGGTAAAATTCACATAATATAGAATTAATTATTTTCCACTTTTAAAGTATACATTTTAGTGGTTTTAAGTACTTTCAGAATGTTGTGCAACCATGACCACTATCTAATTTCAGAATATTCTCATTACTCTCAAAAGATACCTGGTACCCATTAAACAATAAATTCCCATTTCTCCCAGCCCCTAATATGCTTTCTGTCTCTATGGATTTGCCTATTCTGGATATTTAATATGAATGGAAGCTTATAAAATGTGGCCATTTGTCTCTGACTTCTTCACTTTGCATGTTTTCAAGGTTCATTCATGTTGTAGCATATATCAGGACTTCTTTCCTTTTTATTGTCAGTACTATTTCATTGTATGCATAAATCACATTTAGTTTATTCATTCATCTGCTGATAGACATTTGGATTGTTTTCACCTGTTGGTTAATGTGAATAATGTTGTTATGAACATTTGTGCACAAGATTTTACGTGGATATATGTTTTCAGTTCTCTTGAGTATATACCTAGGAGCAGGATTGCTGGGTTGTATGGTAATTCTATATTGGAGTCATATTTCAAAAGCTCATTTTGGCCCTTGTGTTGAGGTCATATTGCCTGGGGAAAATGGCAGAAGAAAGGGTTAGTTAGGAGGCTTTTGCAACCATCCAGGAGCTAGATGATGGTGATTTGAACAAGAGTAATGGCAGTGGGAGGGGGTGGAAACTGGTCAGATTCTAGCTATACGTTGAGAATAGAGTCAAGAAGATTTGTTAACAGGTTGGATTTGTATTGTGGAAAAACTATGGGTATGAAGGATGATTCTTAAGATTTTCGACCTGAGAAATGAAAGGAGGGAGTTGTCATTTGGTGAAATTGAGGGAAGAGTAGGTTTGGGGGAAAATTAGACCTTTGATTTTGGACTTGCTGTGTTTGGGACATCCAAGCAGAGATGTCAAGTAGGTTCTTGGAAATATAAGTCTGGCATTTGAGTGAGAGATCAATTTAGGAGTTATTAGTTTGTAGAGAATATGTAAAGCTATGAGAATAGATATTATCATTGAGGAATAATTCCAGATAGTGAAAAGAAGCAGTCCAAGGAATAAGCCTGGGTATAATCCAAAGATTAGAGGACTAGGAGATGAAGAAAGACCAGAAAAGAAGATTGAGAAGGAGCAGCCAGTGAGGTCAGAGGACCAGGAGAGTTTGGTGTTCTGGAAGTCAAGTGAAATTACTCAAGGTACTTGAGAAAGAATGATTTTGTTTCCTTTTCTTGCTGCTCTCACAAATTCCTTGAGGTAAAGGGCCCAGGAATTGTGTCCTTCACATTAGAGATGAATTCTTCTCTATTGAATGTCGAGAGTCATCCTTCACTAAGCTGAAAAAGAATTATGGTCTTCTGCATACTGTCTTCGAAACATACTGTTTATTTATGTATATGTTTTAAGCCCCACTAAGAGCGTTGAGTCAGCGAATTCAGTCAATGAATATTCAAGTTGAGTACCTACCCTATGCTAGTTTCTCTTCTAGGCATTGGGTACACAGCAGTGAACAAGATATATGATCACTGAACTCATTGAACTCAGTCTAATGGAGAAGGAAATTAAACAAATCATTTGTCCAAATTATTGAACAAATTAAATAATTTCTTTAAAAGATATAAAGAAATGATTGCATATATAATGACTTCTACCAAGGAATCAGGGTGCTTTAAGAGCACATAGGAAGGTTACTAATCCAGAGTTGGAGCAGGAGCATGGTCAGAGAGATCTGGAGTGACATATAAGGAGAAACCTGAAGAAGGAATAGATTTAGCGTGATGAAGAAAAATGGCCACTGTGAAAAGAACATCTCAGGCAGAGAAAAGAGAGAAGAGGGAGAGCTTTGTCATATTCAGGGAACCCAGAGAGCTTCATCATTCTGGAATGTAAAGTGTAAGGAAAAGTAGAAGGTAAAAGATGAGTCTGAAGAGGTGAGCAGGGGTCAAGTCATAAGGATTTTCTTGACATACTGAAGAGTTTGAGCTCAATCCTAACAGCAAAGGGAAACTGCTGAACAGTTTCAAAAGTATACTCAGATATTTATGTCAGATCACTTAGGCAATCGTTGTGAATGGGTTAGAAAGAAAGCCTGACTCCTGAAAGGAGAGCCCACCTCCATTATATCTTGGCTCTTGGGTTTTATTCTAGTGTGCCACTTGAAGCGCCCAAGGTGAAAACTGGAAAGAGTGAGCTGGAGGCTGAGCGTGAGAGTCTGGATAGCTACACAGCTGACTGGGATAGCACGTCCAGGTGAGATCCTCCAGAGTCCCTGCATGGACACTCAACCTGAGTTCCCATTTTGTTCTCTAGCATCAGAATGCAGGGTTCCTATGCCTTCAGCATACCTGATTTTTCTCCTCAGTAAGTTGAATGAAGTCCTTTCTCTGACCTTGCCACAAGTCTTCAGTTGCACTTCTGCCATTGGCTCTGAGCACAGCCTTCTGCAGCATGTTAACTTCCACAGGCTGCTGTGCCTTAGAGGAGTCTTCCTGGACTAGCAGCGACTGATGCTGTTGTCCTCTAGAAATGGAGGTGTGAGTGTTTGCGTTTGTGCACAGTTGCTTATCCGATCATTTGTATTCCTTCAAGGTAAATCTGATGTGAAATTTACTTTCTGGATTTGTTTACTACAGTGACCTCAAGCCAGTGGCTATCCTTCCATAGAGCTTGGATCCCTAAATAGGAGGGAAATGGGAGGAGGTGATTTTGTTATAACTTTTGTATTTGCCTCCAGGAGAGACTCTCTGGATAAATCTGGCCTCTTTCCAGAATGGAAGAAGATGTCTGCCCCCAAATCTCAAGTAGGAAAGGTAAACTTTAGATATTAGTATTTTTCCTCTCTCCTCTCCTCTTTTCTTTCTGAAGAAGATTTTAAATCAAAGATTCAACTAAACAAATTTTAGTTCAGGTCCACTTGGGAGCCTTTTCTAAGGTTTTGGTTGAAACGTGAGAAAATAGGTTTTGTACTACTTCCTAGGATTAAATTAAATTCCTAAGAATAGTCTGTCCTTTAAGATTTTCATAGTTTAGTGTAAGTCTGAGCCTTATTCTTTTTGTGGCTATTCTTCCTTACTCCATCCTTCCACCTACTCAACTGTTCTTTTTCATTTCCTAGGAAACTCAGCCTGGGGGTCCAAATGTGGTATTTGTTGATGAGGGTGAAATGATATTCAAGAAGAACACCAGAAAAATTCTCAGGCCTTCAGGTAGCTGTTTTCCCTTTATGGCCTTTAGAAATTGAAGTTCTGAGTACCTTTGATGGGTTCTTGGTATAGAGAAGAGGAAGAGGTCTCTTTTGATTTGGGTTTTTGATCTTCCACTCAGAATACACTAAATCAGTGATTGACCTTCGCCCAGAAGATGTGGGTCATGAAAGTGGCTCCTTGGGAGACAGAAGCAAATCTGTCCCAGGCCTCATTGTGGATATGGTAAGTACCCTTGATCACTATGTCAAATGTTATATATTTAGAGTTGCCTTTAGTACCTGATACTCTCAATCAACCTGTTTAATTATTTAGAAAAATGCAACGTTAATCTCGATTTCCCCAAATTTCTAAAGTATATCTGGTTGCTGAATTGCTTAAAGAAAAAAATTGTCTTACGCTGTCTCTTTTATCTTCCAATACATTGCTTGATATGTAGTTGGCAGCTCAAATAAATATTTATTTTGATTAAAATATAAAGGGATGGCTGGGTTGGGACAATCAAATGGGAAAGAGATATTCTTATTCTTTGATATTTGAGAGATTTGGTTGGAATATAGTTTGGAAGCCTAAATGAGGGGGACATAAAAAATAGGGATATGTACATACATGTACACATGACACCTCAGAGGTAAGCAATTATGGCTCCTACTAAAGGAAGGATATTTATCTTTAAACTTTTTCTTATTTTTATTAATTCTGAATCTATATTTATTGTTCCAGGAAGAGGAAGAGGAAGAAGACATTGACCACCTGGTGAAGTTGCATCGCCAGAAGCTAGCCAGAAGCAGCCTGAGAAGTGGCTCCTCCTTGGTAAGTTCTCTTAGCCCATGGCTATAGAAATATTGGGGTAATGGGGAGAAAGGAGGTGCCTCCTTGGAGCAGCATCAGGACCTGGGGAAATCATTCTAGTCACTCTTTCAAGGTATGTGAGATGCATTTGTTCCTATCCTCAATTTAGATTGTGACTGCTTAGTGCACAGCTGGGTGACTTCCTCAGCCTCTGCCCTAGAGATTCTTCTGTCAGGTAATTAGGGCTAGAGACATGCATCATCGTAGTTTTGTGAACAGTAACTTGGAACTTCTCCCCTAAAGAGTTGCCCAGGCCATGAAGTAAGCAAGATCAGATTTGTTCATCGGTGCCCACCCCAAATCTCACATTTGAGGATAGTGAATGTCATGAGAAGGGCCCTGGAAGAGTTAATTAATATCAGAGTATGATAAAGGAGCAACAGTACCAATCAGAATCATTAAAGGGACATTTGAGAATCAGGGCCTAGTTGTGTCATAAGCATGAAGAATGATGTTTAGGGGGAACAAGAGTCAGGACCTAGGGTCATTAGTTCCTGCCATCACACAGGAAGAGAATGGCAGGCTTGCAAAGCTGATCACTACCAGAGAGGAAGATGTCTTTTTAGTTCTGGTGGGGTTTTCACCCCCCAATTCTGACCCATTCGCTTCTCTCTGTAGTTCTTGATAGCAATACGGGATTAAAGAAACCCACAGATAATCAAGGTACCTTGTTTTAATTAGTAACTATCTTCTTCTAGCCAATGTTATAGCATTTATAACATATACCCAAAATGGACTTAGATCCCCCTTATCTCTACTCCTTGCCCACCTTCCAGAACAGGTAAAAATTAACAATAAAATTTATCAAAAGAGAGGAAGAGGAGAAGCTAAGATCCTAGGTGAGCCATTAGCTGATTTCTTAACTTGAACCACTTTGAGTGTGCTACCAGCTATCTCTTATATTCTGGGTACAGGATTTTTGGCAGTGCTGGTTTGTTGCAGGGGCTTTTGTAACTTTTGTTTTCTTGAGTGACCGTCTTTATTATGAGGAAAGATGTGAGCAGATGTTTGGCTTTGCTTTCTCTTCAGAGTACAATTGGTAGCATGATGAGCATCTATAGTGAAGCTGGCGATTTTGGGAACATCTTTGTAACTGGCAAGATTGCCTTTTCCCTGAAATATGAGCAGCAAACACAGACTCTGGTCATCCTTGTGAAGGCGTGCCACCAGCTGGCTTATGCTGATGAAGCCAAGAAGCGCTCTAATCCGTGAGTGTTTCTGGAACCAGACTGATGCTCTGAGATGAGAGCTCAGACCCTGGCATCTACCTGGACACTCTTGAACCAAGGTTATCACTTCCTGGGTGGACAGGCAGGTGTGATTGAGAGTGGTTAGGGGAGGTATGGGGAAGGGGCCAGAATTGGGAAAATGCAAGAATGGCATGTCTAAGAGGACTTGATGTGCCATTTTCATTTCATCATGGCATCTGTATACAGAGAGCAGAGAAGTGAAGAATGGGTTGAGAAAAGATGGTGAATTACTCAGTACTCTCCTTGGTTTCTAGATATGTGAAGACTTATCTTCTGCCAGATAAGTCCCGCCGAGGAAAAAGAAAAACCAGCATCAAGCGGGACACCATTAATCCATTATATGATGAGATTCTCAGAGTAAGTATCTAGACCCTGATGGAAGGAGAATGTCTGTTTTGTACACTAAGCTGTAGCTATTCCTCTGCTGTGTGGCTGGTTGACATGGTTTTCAGTGGTCATGTCTGTGTCTGGGGTTACACTATGGGCATCTGTCCATATTCTGACCTCTCAGAGAACAAAGGTGATGATCTGGCTTTCTTGGATTATTGTGAAGTTGGAGGTTCACATGGCCACAAATCTGTTTAAAAAGTCATTTGGGATGAGGCATCTCTGGCAGTTTTGTTTTGTTTTGTTTTTGGAATGTTCCAGTGTTCTCTCACTCACTCAAATAAAAGTTAATTTCCAGGTCCTCTCATGAGTATGGTAGGTTTTTGTGAATTGGAGTAAATGGAGGCTTTGAGTGAGGAAACTGAAAGTGTATAGGGGCTAGAGTAATTTGATATTTAGGACTATGTACTTTGGGTAAAGTTGCCCAGATTTTGGAATAATCTTTGCTGAGAAATTATCACTAATTATCTGGGGCTTCTCTTTTTCTTTCACAGTATGAGATCCCAGAATCTCTCCTGGCCCAGAAGATGTTGCAGTTCTCAGTATGGCATCATGGTCGTTTAGGCAGAAACACTTTCCTTGGAGAGGCAGAAGTCCAGTTGGATTCCTGGAAGCTTGATAAGAAACTGGATCACTGCCTCCCTTTGCATGGAAAGGTAGTCTACTTTAACAAATCAGATACTTTGGATCTGAGAGGTAGAACTGTCCACAGTGACCGCTGCTGGCACAAGTTGGTAGTCTTTAAATATAGTCTTCTTTAGAGTTCTAGCGCACCCTGCTGGGGTTTCAGAGTTTAACAGTAATCTCAGATAACACTTGTGTATCAAGTGTGAGTAATCTCTTCTGTGTAGGCCAGGTAAAGGATAAAGCCATAGTTTTCCTTTGAAAAGTTTTTCATATGTGTGCTAAGCTTTGCCTCCTAACTTTCTAGAGTCTGGGCATATCCTAACATCATAACTTGAACCTCTTCTCCAAGCTAACCTTTGGGTGTATACTAATCTGCACTCCTTTCCCAAGCTAACCTTTTCACTAAAGAAATGGGAAATAAAGCAATTCATGGAGTTCTGATTTCTCTGCTCTTGGTCACACAAGCCAGGGAAATGGAGATGGCACCTCAGGAAACAGTGTAGCAGTGTGCATAATAGTGTCCGGGATCTGACTGTAGACCTGGATTTGAATCCCAGCAAATAGCAGGTAAAGTCACCTAATTTATGAAATAACTTAGGTAAGTCACCTACTTTCATGAGCCTTAGTTTCTTAATCTATAAAATGGAGATGATAATATTCTTCTTTTGCAGAATTATATGCAAAGTACCAACCAGTGCCTGGAACATAATGGACATTCATTAGGTTACTGACATTCTGGTTAAGACGAAGTTGCTAAAACAGGTTTCCTGATTATCAGAACTGTTATCAATGACAAGGTTCTTCTGTAAAATTTTTTTACACTAGCATTTTAAATGACAAAAATAGTATGTGGTGCATAGAATATCTTTGGAAAGATAGACCAGAAACTAGTAATAGTGCTGCTTTCTAGGAAGAGAGACTGAGGTGGGAGGGCAATTTATTTTTCTCTATATGCCCTTTTATAATGTTTGAACTTTACACACACACACACACACACACACACACACATACACACATATATATATGTATATATATATATACACACAGACACATAAATATATGCATATATATACACATACATATCTTACAAGGAAAATTAAGAATAAAAGGACTTATGTGTAAATGGCTCAAAATTAAAACAACATAAATGAATATAAGAAGAAAAGTAGATTACATTCCCTAGAAATAACCACTGTTATCAACTACCTGTATACCTTTATAGAAATTTTCTATTAAGCAGCACAGATGTGCACATATGAATTTATATTTTTCCTTTTTACACAAATGGGCTCATGTAAACATCATTGTGTATATATATCTTGATTTAACTTAGCAATTTATCATTTTCATGGACATTTTTTATACCATCAATTATAGATTTTATTTTAATTGCTGTATTGTATTCTTTCATGTGCCTATATTATAATTTATTTACTATTCCCCCACTGATGGTCATTTAAGTTGTTTGCAGCTTTTTTTGCCATTAAATCTGTGCTATAATATATCTTGACCTTCTTTTGTGAGTGTAACTATAGGAGAAATTTCTGGTGGCAGAATTGCTGAGTAAAAGGAAATGTACATCTGATATTTTGATAGCTGCTGCCCTCCAAAAAATAGTGAAAACATTAAATCTGTCCTTTTAAATAATAATAAAAACAGGAAAACAATTATCACAAAACTGTAGCATCTTATTAGAAATTAGGATCTCTTAAGCATTTGTCATGCAAGGCATTCTCTCAGGGGCCTACAGTTGATATAATGTATTGGAAATGTTACTATAATTGTTTCCACTATTTGGTAAATACTTACAATGCTGGTAGCAAGATCCTTCATCATGGTGTCAGTGCCCTGTGAGTTTGTGTGCAAAGCTTGCTGGAAGACCTGTGAGGATATTTAGAATCAAGTAATAGTATCCCCAAGTAGCAAAATAGTGGGCATTGCAGAAGGCTTTTTTGTTGGTTCTGGATCTCCTTCTGAAGAAACTGCCTGAGAAACCTGTGGCTGCTATGGCCTTGGTACCCTGGATTGTATTCATAAGGAGAAGGATTCTCATGCCATGAATCTGTTCTTGGGGGGTAATTTTAGATTCTCCTCAGCAAGAAGTCTCAAAAACTCCTGAGAAGCCCAGATTGACCTGTTGGGTTTACCTGTTTTTCAGATCAATACTGAGTCCCCAACTGGCTTGCCATCACACAAAGGTGAATTGGTGGTTTCATTGAAATACATCCCAGCCTCCAAACTCCCTGTTAGAAGTGACCAGAAAAAGAGTGAGTCTTCTTTGGGGCCATAGATTTAGTCCTTATCTTTTGTAAAGGATCTGTGTGAGGTGGTGTGGGCTATTGGCTAGCGCTGTTGGAGAGACCAGGTTGAGATGAGGCTGGGATTGTCTTCTAGGGAAGATCCTTTACTTACTAATTAAGCCTTTTCTGTATGAATGCCTTAGGGTTAGCTTTCCATTTTTTTTAGGCCATTACACTTGACTTGGTTATGGTCCAGCTGTGATAAGCTACTAAGAGTGCAGAACAGAACAGAAACTTTGGAGCTGAGAAAGAGTGGTTGGAAGGCGTGGAGAAGTATAAGAAAGTCGAAGGCTAAGGAAGAGTAAATCAATATGCCAGGCACTGTGGTAGCGACTATGGAAATGTAGATGAATTAGAGATGACATTTGCCCTTCCTCAAGGAGCTTAGTTTAGCAAGAAAGGCAGTCATATGCTAAAAGAACACGGATACAGGAATGATGAATTCTGTCTGGTTACATTTGGGAGAGCTTTAAAGAGAATAATTGATGATGAAAAAAAGGAGACATAGAGAATAGCTTGAAAATGAGATACTGGTGAAGGGAGATAAAAATTTTTAAAAAGGAGAAATGAGATTAGGGTATATTTAGACTGAGAGGATGGGACCAGGGGAGAAAGAGAGATTAAAAATGGGAGATGGGTCGGGCAAGGGAAACATAAGAAAAAATAAACAAATGGAACTACATCAAACTAAAAAGTTTTTGTACAGAAAAGGAAACCAACAAAACAAAAAGACAACTGACTGTTTGGGAGAAGATATTCACTAGTGATACATCTGATAAGGGATTAATATCCAAAATTTATAAAGAACTTATACAACTCAACAGCAAAAAAAAAACAAACAAAAAAACAAAAAAACAATACAATTAAAAAATGGGCAGAAGACCAAACAGATACTTCTCTAAAGAGGAAATACAGATGGCTAACAGACATATGAAAAGATGCTCAAGATTGTTAATCATCAGAGAAATGCAAATTAAAACCACAATGAGATATCACCTCACACATGTCAGAATGGCTATCATCAATAAATCAAAAAACAGCAAGTGTTGGCGAGGATGTGGAGAAAAAGGAACCCTTATACATTGTTGGTGGGATTGCAAATTGGGAGAGCCGCTATGGAAAACAGTCTGGAGGTTTCTCAAAAATTTAAAAATGGATACATCTTTTGACCCAGCCATTGCACTTCTGGATATTTATCCAAAGAAAACCAAAACAATAATTCGTAAAGATCTATGCACTCCAATATTCATGGCAGCACAATTTACAGTAGGCAAGATATGGAAGCAACCTAAATGCCCATCAACAGGCGATTGGATAAAGAAATTATGGTTCATATATACAATGGAATATTACTCAGGCATTAAAAAATGAAATTCTACCATTTGCAATGACATGGATGGACCTAGAGGTTCTTATGCTGAGTGAAATAAGTCAGACAGAAAGATAAATACCATATGATTTCACTTATACATGGAATCTAAGGAACAAAAAGAATGAACTAATCAAAAACAGATTCACAAATATAGTGGACAGTTTGGTGACATAAGGGAAGGGGGTTGGGGAGCTGAGAGAATGAGTTGAAGGGTTAATGAAGTACAAATTAGTAGTTGATAGTTGGGCACGAGGATGGGGAGCACAGCACAGGGAATGCAGTTAGCATTAATATGATGGCTAGATGGAGGGCCAGGGGAGGGAGGGAGCAATTGCGGGCATTGTTTTATGAATGATATAGATGTTTAACAAATGCACTGTATCCTTGAAACTAATTTAAATAATTCAATTTATTTAAACAAAATGGGAGGTGAGGTTTGGAATTCATGATGCCAATGAGCCCTGTGAAGTGGGAGTGAAATCAAGAACACAAGTAGAGGAGTCCTTTTTAAAAATTTATTCAACAAATATTAGGCAACTTTATTTCTCCAGGCATCAATTTTCTCATTTATAAAATGAGGTCAATGATAGTATATATCTCATGGGTTGTTCTGAGAATTAAATGCTTAATGTAGAATCTGGTACATAGCTAGTTTTCACTAAGCGTATATTGCTGTTATTGTTATTAATTGTGTGCATGTTGCTTACTCTGAGGCACTGTGCTAGGTAATGAGAATCCAGGTCAGGTGTGGTCCAGTTATTATGGAGCTTTCTGCCTTTAGGAGCACGAAAAGGAAGTACTGTATAGATTAAGCTCAAGAGAAATCTGGAGCCGTAGGGACTCACTTGCTATGGCTGACATTCCTTACAGGTAAAGGTGGGGAAGGGGGAGAGCTCCAAGTGTGGATCAAAGAAGCCAAGAACCTGACGGCTGCCAAATCAGGAGGGATTTCAGACAGCTTTGTCAAGGGGTGAGTCCCTGGACCAATGCCAAACTAATCAGTTTCAGGACAAGAGAGCTAAGAAAGAAACCTTTCTCTGTGGTTATTATCCTTGTGTGTCCTACCACCTCCAACAACCAACTTTGTTATTGCAACTAGATAATGGCAAAAGCTCCATTACTATATTTGTACTAGTCTGAGCTCAGCTTTTACTGATTGTAGTGCTGATTGCCAAAGAGGAGGGTGGTAGATATATAGGTCTGACTTCCTTTGTTACAGACTAATGCTCTTTATTAATCTTGAATAAAAACCTCTGTCCCCTGACTTTCAAGATTTGGGAACTCATGACTTTGTTTTCCACAATATTTAAGCAATGCTAGCTTTCCCCAAATTATGGATTATCTCACTGACTTAAGTTCTTTAGCAAATCATATTTGGCTATGCCTATAGCTACTACCACTGACCTTATTTAAAGAAGACCTTGCCCAGTGGAAATGGAGCCAAATATTTAAAACCTATTTATAGTGGAGTATAAACAACAGCTCACTAATTACATTATATTAATTTTCTTTCCAGGTTGAAGGAATTGAATCAGGTGAATGGTCTAGTGGAGGTAGTAGGAACTCTGCTTCAGCAGACTCAAAGGCAGGAGTATGTGTACTAGGATCTGAGTGTTGACTTACCTTCCTGGGCTAGGCCTGTAGTAGGGGAAAAGGAGAATTTAGACAGATATTGCCAGCTTTGAGTAGGTTGTTAATTACTCCCCACCCTCTGCCAGATACCTCCTTCCCATGAGGAACAAGGCCAGTAAACATAAAACTCCGGTGATGAAGAAGACCCTGAATCCCCACTACAACCATACATTTGTCTACAATGGTGTGAGGCTAGAAGATCTACAACACATGTGCCTGGAACTGACTGTGTGGGACCGGGAGCCCCTGGCCAGCAATGACTTCCTGGGAGGGGTCAGGCTAGGTGTTGGCACTGGTGAGTGTCTCTTCCCCTTTCTCACTATCTTAAAGACCTCTTGTATATCTTACTTCCAATATACCCACCCCCTTCCCTACAAAGCTTTTCTGTGTCACGAATTGTTTTCTTTCCTTTGAGTTAACATAGCCGATCACTTCCTTTTTTCTTGAAATACTTAGCTTTTATTGACACACCACTGTTGATTCCTTTTTAATGCACTGTTCACCTTCTCAGTTTTCTTTGTGGGTTCCTAATTCTATACTTGAACTTTGTAAATGTTGGTATTTCTCAAGGCATACTTTTCTCTCCTTAGTCTCCTCATTCATGTGGCCTTAAATAATACTTGTATATGGTAATAACTCATACAAAGCATTTAACACAGTCATATAGGATGATGTTTTTGACAATGTAAGCCAGTTAATGTCAATTTCCTGCTTAAAATCCTCCAGAAGCTTCCTTTCATACTTAGAAAATAATCCAAAATTCTCAGCATGCCAATGGCTCTATATGATCTAGACTTTCTCGGTTCCTTTATGATCCATCCTATATTGCTCTCCTCCTTGCTCACTATGCTCCAACCACAATAACTTTATGCCCTCCAAATATACCAAGCCTATTCCTACTTCTTAACTTCAGCAATTAGTATTTCCCCTGTCTGGAAAGGTGGGTTCCTTCCTATCCTTCAGATCTTGACTCAAATGTCTCCTTGGAGAGGCCCTCAGACCACTCCATCTAAAGGTGCCCTGACCTAGGCACTACAAATCACCTTGTTTATTCACTTCATTACATTTACCTCACTATCTGAAATACTCTTGCTGATGTACTTGTATATTTTCTGTCTTTTCTATTCAAATGTAAGCTGTCTGCAGGCAGGACTTTTTGTTTTGTTCACCACTGTATCTCCAGAGCCTAGAAGAGTACTGACATACAGTAGGTACTCAATAAATGTTTGTTGAATGAATAAATGTATAAGAGAATAGGAATGAGGCCACATACAATCCTAACTTCAGGCCTAGAGTCTGCAGCTAGAGAAAATGGTGTTCAGCATCTTCATTTAAAAAAAAATTAAGTCAAGTTGGCCATAACAGAAGGTCTATAGCTCTGGCATGAGGTGTCAAATACTAGAGCTCCACACCAACCTCAGAGTAAGAGATTTCTAGCTATTATGTGCCATTTGGAGTCCTATTTCATCAACCTGGAGTCTCTTGAAAGAGTCTCAGGAGCACAGAAATAGCTGTGTAGGACTATCAAGCAACAGTTCCTAGACTGCTACCCCCATCAGCCCATCTTCATAGCATACTGTCTTTTATGGAGTGGCTACCCTTGCTGTATAACCAATCTTCACTGGTGGACTGAGGAGTGGGGTCCCTGTTCAGCCTCTTCTGGTGTTTCTCTTCAGGAATCAGTAATGGGGAAGTGGTGGACTGGATGGACTCGACTGGGGAAGAAGTGAGCCTGTGGCAGAAGATGCGACAGTACCCAGGGTCTTGGGCGGAAGGGACCCTGCAGCTCCGTTCCTCAATGGCCAAACAGAAGCTGGGGTTTTGAGTACCTACCCTTCTCTGCAGGATCAGTCCTGGCCAGGGAAAGTCAGAGGAAGTGAAGAAACCAAGAGCAAAGATTTATAATTTAATGTGTGTGTTACATATGTGTGTGTACAAATGTATTTCTATAAATCTCATTATGCTAGAGTGATGCAGACTAGTTCCCCTTTTGAAAGCAGGCTCAAGAATAAGGGTTGCTTCAAAATGCTTTTATTTGTGCATAATCTAGTATACTTTCGGAGTCCATTGTTTCTTATATCTTTTGAGGTTTAATTAATTTATAAAATCTTTTAAGACAGCATTTTATCTCCTGTCTTATTATCCTTGCTCCTACTTCCTTAGGAAGCCCTGACTACCTCTGGCATTAGTACCAATCTATGTTTCAAGGTACTTCAGGTCTCAGGCCAAGGCTCTGGGAAGCAGGGTTGGATAACTAAAGACAGGAGAAGATGGGAGAGAGGTGAGTAGGTCCTCTCCTTCCTCTCTAATATATGTTTTTAACTCATTTTCTTCCTTGATAAATTTCTAGAACTTGGCTTTTAACTTCTCTTGCTTTTAAGCAGTTTCCAGCCTGCTTAGGACTAATGGTTTTCTTTGAAATACTAAGAAAAATTTTCACTCCCTTCTGGTTCTAGACACCTTCACTAGAACTTATAATGGAACTGCTTTAGAAAAGCACTTTAAATTATGATCTTTTGACTGAGTCATGGACATGCCCAGCAACTGCTTTTCAGTGATCCTACAGGATCAGAGTGACAGATGATCAGGTATCTTCCAGTCTGTGTTAAAGTTGTTGGAGAGATCTTTATTTCTCTAATGAAAGGCATGACATCTTAACTCTCATCATGTCCCACATCTTTCTTAGCAGTTGTGTCCACCATGTGTTACCACACAGAATATGGTCTACATGCCATTGTACCAGCCAGAATAGCCATGTACTGTCTGAACTGGTCCAGTATTTTTTTTCCAGGTTGGCACTGTTAGTGCTCTAGCAGAATGTGTGTTCAGAGAATCTCCCAGTTCCTCTGGCTTCCTTCTTGAAGTGAGTTCAGTTCTTATTTTTTCTATTGTTTCCTAAACTTGACCTACTGTAACATGCGTGTGGTGAGTGAGACCTTTCTAAGAAGAGTCTGGTGATCTAAGGTTCATTTTCTGAAACTCACTGTTTGAAACTTACTTTTTTATTCTTCCAAGTATATCCACACAAAGTCATTTGTGAAAGAAGTCTCTACCAGAGAAGAAAGCCCTTTCAGTCCAGTTGGCTACTAGCTGACTTTCCTAGAGGGCCACTAGATTGAAGGCAGCTAAGGTGGTTTCTATTATATGTGTGAACTAAATGGAGAGGTGTTTTTAAAAGGTTTATTGAGAGTGAATTGGTGTTGTAATAGAAGGCATAACTTGGTATCCTGGGCCGTAGCTTACTCCTTTGTTCTTCACCCCTTGAAATGTATGTGTTCTTCAATAAAGTGTTCTCACTTGTCAAGTGTTTGCATTTTTTTAGTTCTATAGATGCTTTTTTCTCTGATGCTTGACTTACTGTTGCTTTTCACGTGGCTTGAAGGATAAGAACCAAAGTGAAAAATGTCCTTCCATAGCTATCCTTTGCTGACTCGAAAAAAATTTCCCTGACTCCACATTGCTGCCCCATACCTCTGCCAAGCTCTGACCATTGACCTTTGTGTTTGGTATCTAGGGAAAGAACTAAGAGGCCATCTTAAAAATGACACCACTTTTCTTTCTCTCTCTCAAGTACCAAGGGAACTTCTCCTTTAGCTTTGTGCTCCCCTCACCCCCATGTGCTGGAGGAAGGTGAGCGATGTGCATAGGGGAGATATTCCCAGCTGTAAATGTTTCTTTCTGAATCCTCCAACTTCTCTAGGAGGTAGGGCCTTTTTCCTTCACTCCTACTACCATTATTTAGTTTTGAGAGATAATAACACAGATGCTAAGTAACTCATCTCAGAAATAAGCCTCTGGGTTTCTAGGTAAAGTCTAAGTGATTCTTGGCCTCTTATATAAAAGAGTATTAATACACAATTAATGCCTTCTGTGTACAAGACTTTATGCTAGGCACTTTATATATTATTGCCTTAATTTCTCCAAGCACTTATAAAGTAGGAAAATTTCCCCTTTTACAGATGAGGAAAGTCAAGGTCACTATTACACAACAGTTGGAATTTGAATCAAAGTCTGACTCTACAGTACTATGCCACCTCCTGGGAGAGTGATATGTTTGTTGTGGGCAAAGATTCCAAGAAAGGGATGACTCCTCTATTCTAAAATATCCCAAAGAAATAAGTTTAATTTACAAAGTCAGGCCATCAGAGTGCATTGAAAGTTATCTAGCCTGACTAGCTTGGGACTGGAGGTGCAAAGAGGGACACAGAGAAAAACAGAAACAGAGGCATGTACAGGGTTGGGGTTTGGCTAGCCCCTTTGGGTCTGGCAGTGGGCCTGATCCTGCTGCTGTCTCCTTCCCCCACTTTAGGAGTTGATATTTTTTCAATTATAATTCAAAGGAGGTTACAGTAAAACTTTACCTAAAGAAAGCAAGATTGATTTGCTTTGACTACTCAATAAAATGAAACAAAACAAAGCTTTAACATTTTTTTAAGTTAGAGGAGCTTTTTATATGTGAGAGTCAGGCCCAGGTGGAATCTCTGTTTATGAGGCAGTGGGTCTCCTTGTGTTATCATTGGGCCTTTGACCTACTCACATGCCCTGGCTTGCTACTTGGCATGTTAGTGATAAAGACAAGGAAGGGCATTCATCTTGCCTAATGTGCAAACTTTGCCTTTGGAACCACAGACCCTGCCTACCCAGAGACTTCCCACATTAACTCATTGTATTTTACTTTTTACCCATAACTTGCCTCCTGCCTTTCACAACTCCTGTATGTCCCTGGAGGAAAGAGAGAGAAAGGGACCTTTTTGCTCCAAGTTTGATCATTTCTTCCATGCCCCATTCCACTCAGCAACTGCTGAATTTTAGACTTTGCATTTTAAAAATATTTCCACTACTCCTGCCCCCCATGGAAACAGCTTTTCTCTGACACACTACTACCCTTATATGTTCTGGGCTTATGATTTATGTTCTATCGCTGTGCTCTGGAGAGTGAATTTTCTTGGGTTGAGAGCCTTTCATTTCCCTCTTTCCTTCTGGGCCCACTCTGAGTCTTGTATTTGGCTAGGATTATATATAGAAGATGAAACCTTTCTTCTTGCTTGGAGCTGTCAGCTATCTTTAAATGAAAAGTAGAGAAAGAAATAGAGACAGTGTACATAATGTTTAAAAACAGAGACTCTGGAGCCAGACTGCTGGTATTTAAATCCCAACTCTGCCACTTCCTAGCTGTCTAATCTTAGGCAAGTTGCCTAACCTTTCTGTGCTTCGGTTCCCTCACTTGAAAAATGAGACTAATAGTGCCTGCCTGATAAAGTTCTTATGAAGATTTCAGAGTCAATCAATAGAATGTTTACAATGGCACCTGGCATATAATGAGTGCATGAACATTATTAGCTCTGTCTCTCCACCCAGCCTATTTCTGTCTCCCCTCTAATTTTCCACTGATGACCTCCTGGGTAGAGTTAAAGGAGAAAGGCTGCTGGGTCTTAACCATGACACTGGGTTCTTTTAGTGTAGAACAGAAAGTTAGCAGCACCACGGGGAAGAATATTTTTCTTTCAAACACTGACACATCGTTGAGTGTGGCTCAAGCCAGAGCATGGATTTGAATGTGGCCCCACTTAGCCTGGCCTCAAATTTCCTTTCAGGCCTGGCTCTTACGGCTTGATTTTGTGTTGCCATAGCTGCCACCTGCTCTGTGCTCATCTCTTCAACGTGATTATCCGGTGAAGTTAATACATGAAGGTGAATCTTTCTTCCTTCTCCACTATTTAGTTGTACAGAGGCTTGCAGTGGTGCTTTCAAGGTTTCCTAGATCATGAGCTGGGAGCACCTCTGAGGGAGAGACAGCATTGTCTCCCTTTTTCTTCGGAACTGAAGGCTCAGTAAGAAGAGATGGTTGCCCATGAACCAGTTGAGAGGGCAGGAGAAAACATTCTACTCTGTCCTGATTTTTCTTCCCAAGCTCCTTCTCATTGCAGTATTCTACCTCTTAGATGAAGCAATGCTTAACATAACATTTGTAGTCCAATCCCCTAGAAAGGGGAATGACAAACAAATCCAAGAATTTCTTTGAATCTTCTCCCACCTCCAATGATACAGTTAACCTATGAGGAAAATCCAGCTACACATGCTAAGTGTCCTGGTTGTCTGCTGTGGTGATACTACTCTCTGTTGTCACCACAGGGTAGAGGAACCATTTAAAACATAGGCAGTTAGTGAATAAATTTAGGATTTACTTATCTGGAGGATTTTGGAGAGCTTAACAGAGGCCCAGATTAGGAAAGGAAGACCTTCTACTCCCCAACCGCTGCCCAGGGCTTGCCCTCCAGTGCTACCTAAAGCAGAGACTTACTTAGGAAAATTATTACACAGCCCTAAAAAGGTGTCCCAAAATGTCCCAGGATTGGTGAACCTTACCCACCTCAGACTCCTCTCCCTAGACCTGTGGGAAACAATTTCCTCCTTTTATTAGGCCCCAGTTTTAGCCGACTAGGGGAGCTTCTCCTTTGACCATAACCATGCCCAGGCTCAAGTTCACTCGCATACGTCCCTCTGCTCCCGGTGCTGGGTCAGCTCCTGGCTGCTCAGTAGGTAGTCATCAATGAACGTGAAGATTTCCTCAGGGGTGATAGGCTCCATGTAGCGTTCCCGGTCAACTCCCTGCTTGTCAATCAACACCATGTTGAAGTAGGAACGAGTGAGGCGTTGGAATTGCCTAGAGGGAGGGGTCCAGGCAGGTGTGAGACCTTGTCTGGGCTCCATCTCACCAGGTTCTACTACCCTCTGACCTTTCACAGCTCCATTGATGGACTAATTCTTTTCCCCACCGGATCCTTTGTTCTCATTCCCTCCACTACCTATCTCAAGCCCCTTTGTTTTTCTCTGCTCAGACCTTACTCTTGCTGCCCTTATATGTCTACCTCTGCTAAGCTGTCTCTTCCTTTCCACAGATGGAAAAGCTTCATTATTACCAGGCTGTACTTCCTTCATAGGCCCTTGTAAGCCAGTCTACAACATATAGCTATGTGGGCTGCACAGAATAACTCTAGAGAGCACCAATCACATGCACTATGCTATGACTAGTATTTTCTAGAGATGATCTGGGCATAACCTGCACAACCATAAATGGCAGACCTGAAGTTGATCAGTATCACGTGGTCGACTCTTTCATTTATAGCTGCAAGTCTGCAGTCTCCTTCCTCTGAGTGTTTCCCAGTCGTTCCCCTACCTGGGACTGAATCTTTCAGACCCTACTGAGACTGAGGCCTAGAGACAGGTATTGTTTCTAGAACAGAGAACAGTGATGGCTCTGAGTTATATGTGGAGGCTTTGGAAAGGTGATAATGGATAGATAATGAAAAAGTCAACTTCTACCACCTGTCACTTATAGTTTGCTCTTCTCCTAGGGGCAGATAGGTGTGATTCAGATTTCAGTGCCTAAAGATGCCTTTTCCTCCTTTGGAGACTGAAGGCAAAGAGATGAGGCCATGAGCAACAGGATCAGAGGCTTATCTGAGTCTTGTTTGGGTCTGTGTCTCAGCCCTGGCTATGCTTCAGAGTTACCTGAGGTACCTTATAAAAAAGGCACACTCCCAAGGTAGTTTGGGGTGGGGCCTAGTCATCTGTATTTAATCTCCTCAACACGATTCTGATGTCCTCCTGCCACTCTCTGATCTCACCCAATGCATCTAAGAGTAGTGTAGCTGATTCTCCTACAACCCTCCAGTTGCCAGTATCCTGCCTAAAATTTCTGCCTACCCCTTCCCTGTGGCCCCTCAGCCTGGACCTGAGCTCCTCGATGATGTTAGCTGACAGCTGTTGCTCCCGGATACGGCCCACCTCCTGAGGTGGCTGCCCCACCAGCTCAATGATGGTCACGTGCCGCAGGTCCAGTCCGCAGGTGGATTGCTGAGAAGGGAGAAAAAGTTTTTATGGAATAGACTCTCAGACTCAAACCTAAGGCTACTTAGGTGACTTCTCTTGGGATCGCATTGAGGCAGTGTGGAAAAGGAGGGTCTTCTTCCCAAACAGCATGTGATGGTGTCTATAACCTCTCCTCTCTATCATTCCTGAAGCACTTGCCCTAACAGTGTTTCCTTTATTCTAATGAAGTGTATGAAGCAGGTTACACCATATGGGGTAGAAAAGAGAAATATAATTGATGAATTATAGGTATATAATCTCTCCTTGCTTAGTTTTACATAGATTTTAAACTATGTAGATTCTTAGTTTTTTAAATTGAGATATAGTTGACGTGTAACAATTTCAGGTGTACAACATAATGATTTGATATTTGTATATATTGTGAAATGGTTACCAAAATAAGTCTAGTTCACATCCATCATCACACAGTTACAGATTTTTTCTTGTGATAAGAACTGTTAAGATCTACTCTCTTAGCAATTTTCAAATATACAGTACAGTATTATTAACTATAGTCACCATGCTGTACATTATATCCCCATGACTTATTTATATTACAACTAGAAGCTACATAGATTCTTAATGGATAGCTGTCGTGATATGATAATAATGGCTACTGTTTATTGAACATACAGACCTAATGTTTTGCAGTCATAATCTACTTTAACCCTCACAACACCCCTAACAATGTAGGTGGTATCATTCTTATTCTATAGAGGAAAAAGTAACTTGCCCAAATTTGTATGACAATAAGATGATGAGCCAAGATTTTAACTTAGGGCTGTTGCCACCTTCCTAAGTGTGTACTCCTTACCATTGGGCTACATGGCCAGGCCTTCTCTCAGTTTCCAGGATTTCTCCAAAATAATGCTAGTGCTCTTTTCATTACCCTTTCTAATACCCTCTAACCCTACTCTGGCTCTTTGTCCTGCCTTGTCCCGCAGGTCCCCTCTTAGCCAGTGACCTGGGGCAAGGTTTAAAGCTGCAGTGAATACTTTATCCCTTGTATGAGCTTTGGGGCTACTCTTCTAGTCCTGACCTTCAGAGTCACTGTCCGCACTGGTTGGTTCCTGTTCTTGTTCTTAATTCCTGTTCAAGCTGAGATATTGCGTTTGTCTGCCAGTTTTGGATCCCTGGAGGAACTAGGTCCTTTTTGGTCTAGATATCCAGTGTCATCCTTTTGATAAAGCTGCTTCCGTCATGGGCCTCTGAGTATTGACTTGGCAACTTGTAAGAATTAGTCTTTAGAAACCCCCTAAATACCTTCTTCTTTTACCAGGGTATCCAGCCCCATTTCCAGCTCCTCAGAGCTGGTTCTCTTAGTTTTGTCATCATACTCTGAGTTCTTTTCAAGAACCTAGTCTATTCTTTTTTTAATTATTATTATTATGGTGACATTGGTTAATGAAATCCAGTAAGTTTCAAATATACAATTCAACAGTAAGGCGTATATGTATATGTATATATGTGTGTGTGTGTGTGTGTGTGTATTGCACTGTGTGTTCACCTCCCATAGTTAGATTTCTTTCTTTCACCACATATTTGACCTCTTTAACTCCATCTACCTCCTCCCTGACCCCCTACTCTCTGGTAACCACTAGTCTATTCTTTTTATAAGCCCCACTGGCCATATCTGTTCTGTCCTATCCACCTCTCCTTCCCCCACAAATAGCTTTGGCTAGGTATTTCATAGAATGTTAAAGATCATCATGCAACTCCCCTACTTTAATGTGAAACATCACAACACTTTTCCTTCTCTTCTGCTACTAGTAAGAGTTAAGAGTACAGATCCATGAGTCAGACTGCCTGGATTCAATCCCGGCTCAGCCACTTACTAGCCAGTGATCTTGAGCAAATCTTTAACCACTCTATGCCTCAGTTTTATCGCCTTTAAAATAGGAATATAATAGTACCTACTTCTTAAAGGCTGTTTTGAGAATTAAATGAATATGTATAAAGCACAGACTTATATAGCTGGTACCTATATAGCACTTACCATCTAAGTGTTTGTTACTGCTATTATTCCTTGAAAACATAAACATAATTTATTCTCAACATTTACATTTGATCATACATGTCTTACAAGTCTCTCTATAGTGCTCTGCCACACTCCTTTCCCATCCTTCACCAAGCCCCCTGCAAGTCACATCCACCATCCCAGTGGCCTCACTGCCTTTTTAGTAAAAACAAAGTAGTTTTTTAAATGTTCTAAATTTATCTATAGTAAAACTGATCAAATGTCCACAAAAAGTTTGAGGAAGTAGAATTTGTGCTGCAGAAAGAGCAACTCTGATTTAGAAGATTTAGGGGTGGAGTTATGGGGCAGGTAAAGGAGCTAAGACCTAATTAGGGGAGTGTGTCTCACCTGTAGCATAGAGATCTGCATTTTATAATATCGGTTGGAAGGATCAGGAGCTGAGATGATGAGGAGTCGCTGTTTCTCATAAAACTGATCCAGGAGGCCAGCAGCTGAGTTGACATTGACATTAATCTTCATAGCTAGGGCAGAAGCAGATGGCCAGTGAAGAGTATGTCCTTCTGCTTCATCCCAGCATGGGTAACAACATCTTGTAGCATTCCAGTCTTTCAGGTTAACCCTTTTTGGTTGTTTCTCCATTTCCTTGGAGGAAATCCTGAAATAACACTTGGAGATTTTAAGCCCTTTGTTTTGGAATATTCTGAGGGAGAACATTGGCCCTTAAACACATCTCAGAACAACGCAACCCCATTCCCACATTATACACATTGCTATTGTACCCCTGTGCTATACACATTGGGAGATACTCCAAAGTACCCCTGATCAATATGTTCACTGTCACCATTCCCTGGTTTCACTCACGAACACAGATGGGTGGTGATCCTGACCACTGGCGGCTAGACTGACAGACCCGGGAGGAGGTCCCTTGGCGCTCATAACTTCCATCACAGTGATATTCACAGGTGGCACCGTAGTTGTCCCCCGCTGAGGTGCAGGTGAGGTAGCCATGCTGTGGTGGTTTCAGAGTTGGACAGCGTCTTACTGGCAGGGAAGAGTTCAAGTTAGGCGCTATGGTATCTCTTTTAGGAAAAAAAAAAGCTAAGAGGATAACTGTGCTGGGTTTTCTAGATCAGGAAATCTAAAATAATCAGAATAAATGACCTCTTTTTGTATTTGCAATGGCCAGGGATAGAGCCAGAATTTCCCTTTCCTAAGGAATTAAATCTGAAATGTAGACAAAGGCATTTATAAATCTGGAGGCACAGGTGAATATACAGATTACCATCAAAAGACTTAATTAATCTGTAAAATAAATATTGCCATTTTTGTTTTCAGACTTTGTGGACATGCTGCATAAAGATGACTGCCTTACAAAATTACTTTTTTTGTCTTTATTGAAATATAATAGATAATTAGTTGCTTGTATTTATACTGTACAATTCAATGAGTTTTTAAACTATAATTGGCATACAATAATATACCAGTTTCAGTTGTATAACAAAATTACTTTTAATATCAAAAATAAATCAGAGCAGACTTAAACATCTATCAGTGGGAGAAGTGTTCAGCAAATTTTAATACATTCTTAGAAGTAACTTAAAATATTTCATTAAAATATTTCTGAAGAATTTTTAAAGAACATGGAGAAATTACTTGTGTTATAATGAAAAGTTAAAAGGGTTATCTAAGATTAGATGTACAGTATGATCTCAGTTATATATATTTTTATTTAAAGTATGTATACATAAAAGACTGGAAAGAAAATATCACAAAATTAACAATTGCCTTTGAATGATATGATAATGGATTTTTTCCTTTGTATATTTATTATTTACCCAGTATTCAAAATGAGCATGAATTAGTTTTATAATAGAAAAAGCAAAACAAAACAAAACAAAACAAAACAATACAACACAAGCCAAAGAGGAAGAATCAGGCAGGTAACACCACCAATTTCAGCAAAGGAGAAAGCCTGAGAATGAAGTCTGATTAGATTTGATAAATGAAAGGCCAAGAAAAGAAATAAGTACAGATTATCTTGGTGAAGTTTATCTCAATTTAGCAGAATGAGAAAATTTTGTCAGGTTTTCTGGAACATGTATGCACGTGTCATTCAGGCTTCCTGAATGACTCTGGTGAACTTGTTTATTCTTCTCCCAAACTAAAAGAGGTGTCTTTTTTAAGCATTGAGAGGAGAGGATTGTGGTGGGAATCTAGAGAGTCAGAGTAGAGCAGGAATAATGAGCAATGTGGAAATGGAAGACTTCTTTCTGACCTTGTACTTTCACAATGAACTTGCAGCTGGCCTGGTTGTAGGCTTGGTCATAGGCAGTGTAGCGAATCACATGTTCTCCTTCAGGAAAGTGAGAGCCAGGCTCAGGGCCCCGAAGTGTCACCCTGCGTGGGACAGAATGAAAGAAACACTGAGGAAAGAGATCTTTAGGATCTGGTTTTGGGTCATTATCACTACAGCTTCAGCCTATGCAGGTCAGTGTGGGGAGCCTAAGAGCCTGGGGAAAGCTGTTGAGAGACATTAGGGGCATCCATTACTCACCTGGTGATGGTACCATCAGCAGAATCTTTCACCAAAGGTGGGTCCCAGTACACCTGAGCAGTCAGTTTCTCTGGCTCTGCCATCTTCTCACGTGAGTGGGGACAACGGATCTTGGGGGGATCTATGTCTGCCAAGGTCAGAAATCAGGTGCCGGCTTGTGGGCCTACTGCCTTCCCTGGGGGGAACCCATAGAAGCAATAACATGCCACTGGGTAGGTAAAAGTACTCTCTGTTCAAGATGCTCAATGGAACTGGGGGGAAAAGCTCAGCTTCAGGAAAAGTGATCACTTCGTTAAGCATGTGCTCCAGCATGCCACCCTCATAGCAAGAATGCTTTCTGTGGTGAGAATTCTACAACCTTTGTGAACATAATATCATGGTGGCTCTTTGCAGTAGGACATCTGGGAGCAACCAGCATTTACCTACACATACAGGCTCGCCTCCACTCCATCGCCCATCTTCCATGCAGATTCTGCTGTGGTCACCTTCAAGGTGGTAGCCACTGGAACAGCTGTAGTCACAGCGAGAGTCAAGAAGCACCCCATTTGTGCAGGTGTAGGTGCCACTTGTGATGAATGGCAATGCGTGGCATCTCATCTCTAAGAGAGAACGAAGTGGCAAGCTCAGTGGCTTGACTTGTGGGACTATCTGGAGGTGATGCCTGGCTATCTAGCACAGGGAGAACCATATCAGAGGTAGCAGAAAACTCTACCCACAACTGCCCTTACATTTTTCTGCCTAATTGCCAGTTTTTCCTAATTGCCTTCTTATTTTTATAAGATACAGTAGTGCTGCGGGTGGGGGTGGTTCTCAAAGAAGTAAATTATTTGTCCAAGTGTGTTGACACCTGAGTTTGAATCCCAACTCTCTGACTTGAGCAAGTTACCTCATCTCTCTGAGTCTCAGTGTTTTCATCACTAAAATGTGGCTACTTCATAGGACTGGAATGCATATAAACCTCTGGGCTCATTTAGGGCCTCAGGTGCTGTTAGTTTTCATCTCTTGCTCTTCAAATGCTAGATAACCTTGATCAAATTCAAAGCTCTTTTTTTTAGTATAATTTTGGTGTTACCACAAGCACTCCTCAGCTGAAGCTCACTTATTTGTGGAAGTAGGCTGGCCCTCTCTCTGGGTGAGAATACAAGTCAGGCCAGTGCGTAGAGAGACAGCTTTGTTGGTATTTGATTAAAGAGGAATCCATGTGCTTTAGGCAGCATGTGTCAGAAGTGGAGACTGCTACCATGAGTTCATTGTGAGCCAGTGCTTGCCAAAGTCCAGTTCAAGATACTTGATGCTTGTAAGGAGTGGGTGAGCCATACATTCCTTTAGGTTGTCTAAGTTCTAACCCTGCATAAGTTCAATTATTGGAGCTTTGAATAAAGATTCTATAAGCTATGTTCATTTTGCTTTTTGGTCAAACCAGACTTGAAGATTTTTGCCTTTTATGTTTTCAGTATCTTTTATATAAAAATCACTTCCTTCAAATCAAGGCCAAGAAAAAAGATTTGTCTTTTCAGATGGATTTGTTTTCTTAGCATTATCTGACAGTGAAAATGATACATCCAAAGTGTTTGTCCTCTTGTCTCTTATGAGGAAGGACGAAGCTGGATTCAGTGTTCAAATATAGTAATTAACTCATTCTAGGGACCTGGAAATATGTATGTCTCCATTCTTTTAACTGGTTTTATGTTCATTTGTAGACTTATTTAATTTTGTGAAACCAATTCAAATTAATTTTGGAAACAATGTCGTCTAAGTCCTAAAACTAATTAATTACAGTCACCTAAAGGGACATGGTGGCTTCCTTCTTTCTGGCTATGAAGCTTCTCCTCTCCTCCATGGCACCTCCTGTGACCAATGCAGTTTCTCTCTGAATGCTTAATGCTCTGTGTCTGGTCACACTGCATTCACATTCACACATTTATGTTTCTATCCCGTTAGTGTATAAGCTGCCTGGGGGTAATTGAGGAATTGAGTAAGCTCCTGAAATTACCAGTACAGGGCCTTGCATATATGGCTGCCCTATAAATGGCATTCAGTGATTAGACATATGGACAGACAAAGCTCTGCTGCTAAAAAAGA
>CM053505.1:57391510-57501510 GCA_028627145.1 Eidolon dupreanum | reverse complement strand
CTATATTTGCAGCTGCTCCCCAGTGCTAGCATCACTGCCTCAGCTCCATCTTGGATCATCAGGCATTAGATTCTCATAGGAGCACCGGTCCCTGCTGCCAAAAAGGTTGGGGACCATTGGTCTACATAATTTAAATGACTCTTTAGTGGGTCCAGGTTTTAAAGGGGCACATATAAACAGGCATAGGGCCACTGGCCCAAGAATGCATACACAGGATAACACAGATCTGTTAGCCTGCAGTCAGGAAGGCTAAAATCCCATATAAGCTTATTAGATTCCCAAATCCTCAGGGACAAAAATAGGGGGCTTTGAGGAAAGCACATCAGGAGTTAAAGGAAGAAAGAAAGGCTAGAGCCTTTGCTTGAAGGCAGCTGGAGAATGAAGACAGATGACAATGAGAAAACTATCCTTCAAGCAACAACATACTTGTGGCTTCCAGCGTTAGTTTTGAGCCTGTGGCTGTGACACACGGCTGCCATCTGGAGACACCATCTCCAAATTACATAAAGTCTCCTAAGCACTACAATTGCAGAGCTGATGATTATGTGGTCACAACACATATCACAAAGACTATATAAGAGGCTCAGACCTCAACAATCACTCCTTCCCCTTTTCTCTCCAACATTCTGCCAAGGAAAACACACATTCATATTGGAATGGATTGCACAAGCAAGCAAAATAAAGGGAAATATAGAGCTCAGGATAAATGCTGAGACAGTAAGAGAGGGCCCAGCTATTGTAAACTTCAAATTTGCTGGCCTAGAAGAATCCCGGTATAAAGAAAACACTGGGAGGCTGAATAAGGGCAAAACACTATCTGAATTTTCTCTCTCCCTCAGATTTATTGAAGTATAATTGACAAATGAAACTGTATATATTTAGGGTATAAAATGTGATGTTTTAATATATGTATACATTGTGAAATGATTGCCACAATCAAGTTAATTAGCACATCTATCACCTACATAGGTTACCTTTTTTTTTTTTTGTACTGAGAACACTTAAGATCCACTCTCTTAGCAAATTTCAAATATACAAAACAGCATTATTAACTATAGTCACCATGCTATAAATTAGATCTCCATAAGGAAGAAGAGGGCAGTCTTTGGGAACTATAGCCTGGTGAGACTGACAGCACTGATAACACAGTGTTCTAGAATATCTGAACAGGTTTATGAGCACTTAGAAAGAGAAGTGCTTTGCTCCAGGTATCCTCAAGAACAAGTCATTCAAGACTGACCTCATTTCCTTTTTGGGTACAGTCACCAGACTGGTAGAGCAGGAGAGAGGGTGGGTACACTATGCAAGAAGTGAAACATGTCATAATGCCTTCATACCATTGATGTGGATAAGATGCAGAAATACAGGAGAGATGATAGTACAGTTATGGAGATTCATAACTGGCTGATTACCCAAAGAATGTACCCAAAGAATGCTGATGGGAAACTGAAACTAAGAACGTGGCTAAATACTGTATGGTGAAAATGTCTGGCAGGAAATGTGTTAGACATTACTAAGTAGCTACTGTGTGCTAGGCACTATGCTCTGTATTTTCATTTTTCACATTCATAATCTTCTATAGCTCTCTCAACTATGAGAACTGTGAGGTAGAGTGGCATTTATCCCTATCTTGCAGATGAGGAAGTAACTTACCCAGGGTCCCTCTACAAGTAAGGACCAGAGCTGGAGTTTGAACCCAAGCTTTGTCTGGCTCTAAAACCTGTATTTTTTTTTCTAACAGTATCTGCCACTGCAGCATGTTAGGCTGCTATTTCGAAGTATACATTTACATTTTTGATAGATAATATAGCCACATGGTTTAAAATCCAAAAAGTATAAAAAGTTATACAGTAAAATCTCCCTCCCACCCCTTTCCCACACTGACTGCCACTTAGTCCCCCCATAAAGAACTGCTGTTAATAGTTTATGAATATAAAACAAATAAAGCAAATTTTGCTATAGATTCTTATTTTCTCTCTTTTTGAATACATAGAGTAGACCACTGTTCTTACCAATGCTGTTTTTATAAACTTAATATGTTTGAGAGATCTTTCCATATCAGTACAAGCATGCAATCTGCTTAAATGAAATAACATTTACAAAATACATAGCACACTGACTGGCGCATAATGGGTGTTTGGGATCAAAGGTCTGGAATGTGGAGGAGCTAGGACTTGAACGCAAGCCCATGGCCTCTGGTCTGTGTAGCTGTTCACCTTTATAATGTCTTTTCAGGGATTGTAAAGGAAACAAAGTGCTGACAACAGGATTGAAAGAGACTTCTCTGTGATTATCTTCAGATAACCTGGGTAGAGTTACCAGCTTGCCCATGGCTGAAGCAATCTTCAGGGAAAGCGGCAGCCAAGAGGACCAAGGGCAGACATCAGAGAAGGGTTTCTGATACCAAACTAGGACTCAGAGTAAGGAAATGAAAGAAAGTTCAAGATAAGTGAAAATAGCAGCAAACTACACAGGTAATTTGTTTTAACATAATGATCTTGTTTTTAATGGTTAACTCTTCTTTTTAAAAGTATTTTTCTTAAACAGTGAGTTTCATTTTTGTTGGAAAGAGATGGAATGAGCATGGCTTTGGAGTCAGACATATCTGGGTTTAAATTCCTACTCTGCCACCTTTGAGCTCTGTGACTTTCTAAATTTAACTTCCCTGAGCTTAGTCTCCTGATCTGTAAAATGGGGATAATGAATCAGTTTCATTGAGCTGTTCTGAGAATCAAACAAAACTGTATCTAGCCTTGAGAATGATATTCCCTAAATCAGTGTCTGGGTTTGAGCCACTGGCTCATCTGGCTTCAAGCAACAACGTACTACTGCCATCTGGAGGCAACATCCCCAAATTACAGAGTCTCTTAAACACTTCAGTTGTAGAGCTGGGATTATGAGGTCACAAAGACGTTACAAAGGAGGCTGAGACCTCAGATTTTACTTTCCTGGCCACCCCCTCCCCCTCGACATGGATAACCTCACTTAATCAGTTTTATGCACTGAGACTAAGTTCCAGAGAGGACCAGGAGACACTTGACTGCAAGGCTAAAGCTGCCATGTGGCTTATATTTTTCTAAAGGTCTTTATACAGATTTTAAAATAACCAATGAGGCAGATTAACATTAATCATGGGATTGTCAGACCTCTTGAAAGTACCTTCTGCATCTGTTGCTTTTTCCTGTCCAATTCTCCTATTTACAGTCTCCTACAATCTGGCTTCTGCTCCCAGGATGCCAAACAGCCAGTAAACATTTTTTGAGCATCTACTTTTTACATTGCTTTGAAGGGATGCTATATGTGACTCCTTCTGTTAAATAGGTAACTATTTTGTTGAGGGTAAAAAAAGGAAACCAAAGAGGCAGTACATAATGAATGCCAAGTAAGTGGTCCAGAAAATAAACATTTATTTCAGAAAAGGTACATAGTAAGTGCATGATAAATACTCATTGAATAAATGAATAAAAGAATGAATGGACAGAGAAAGGCTCAGTGCAGGCTAAAGAAGTCAAAGAATGGCACAGAGTTCCACTAAGCTAGCTGAAGCATAGATTTCATCTGGGAAGAAGGGATAATGAGTTGTCAGGCCAGGCAGCTAGACTGAGGCCAAATTCTGTTAGAAATGGTTATAGTGGCCCACTAGTTTTGAAGAAAGGAGAAATGCAAATCAGAGAATACAGTTAGGATGTGTGAGGTAATAAAATTAATCTCATGGATTAATGAAATGACAGTTCTTGATGAATGACTGGTGAGAGATAATGAGGAAAAGGGAGCTATTAGAAGTGAAGGGGCTATTAAAGGTGCCATTGAGAATGATTTTAAGATTTTAAGAAAATGATGGTACCATTATCAAAAGTATGAAGGTCAGCTAGTAGAGCCTTTTTCAGGGAAGATGAAAGTATTTGGTTTTAGATATCTCCAAGTAGAAGTGTTCAGCAGCACTTGAAGATGTAGTCCAGGAGCTCGGGAGACAGGCCAGAGTCACCCAAAGTGCCAGATCCATGCCTCACTCTCTCTCTTATCACCACTAGAGAGCCCATCTCCCTTCTTGGCTTCAGCTATGAACAGAATAGTGAAATGTCATGGAGCCCAGGGAAGGGGGGTTAAGAAGAGAGAGAGATGTGTTCACTGCTGCTGAGAGACAGGGGAGATTGAAGCTCAACTGTCATATCATTTGGGCTTTGTGAGATAACTGTGATCTTCAAGACATGTTGTTACAACATGAAGATTTGTGGGTGAGTAGGAAACAGACTGTAGAGAGTTAAGAAATTAGTAGGTGCTGAGACAGAGAGGTGGTGGTATGAACCATTAGGGAGTGAGAAGAAGATAAAGAAAGGAGCATAGAGGAGCCCAAAGCTCTGATCATTTCTCTATTGAACCTATTTTCTCAAAAGTTACCATTTAACTTCTTGCCAAATATAATTTTTGCAATATCTTCAATTGGTCCCTGCAACATTTGACATAGTAGATCTCTTATTCCTTCCTTTTCCTTAAAACTTCTTCTCCCATGGCTTCTGTAATATAGAGACCACCCTGATCTCCTCCTACATGGCTAACTACTAACTATCTATTTTCCCTTGTTGGCTCCTCTTCTCCTACTCACACTTGCAGATGTCTTCTTAGACTCTGACCTTGGCCCTCTGCTCCCTCAGTCAGCTCATCCATCTAAGCTATCTAAGCTGATGACTCCATCTTTCCAGTTCCCACTGCCCGTAGGGCACCGTCACTAAACCAATTGTCTTGTCCAACCTTGTCTTTATGAGCATGGCCTTATAGTTCTCGCAGATATTCAGACTGGATGCTTTCAGGTATTCTTTTGTTTCTTAGCCTTTGGTACATCAGATTTGTACCAAATCTTGTCATCTCTTTTTTTGGGACATCTATAGGGTTCATCCTTACTCTCCATTTCTTTGCCACTACCATCAATCAACTCTAATGAATATTACTGTTATTAGTTCCTGAACGTCTACTCCTCCTGAACCCTTACTCTCTGTACAAAATAATGAGATTAATATCCTAAAATTACCATTTACCATGTCACTCTCCTGGGCAAAAACATATGACAGTTCTTTAAAACTCATAGTACAACAGCTAAACTCTTCGTAGTTTGCAAAGCATAGAAACAAAGAATCTTAGAAATGGAAGGGATATTAGATATCACTTGATTTAACTTTCCTTCTAGTGCAAAAATAGCTATTCAGCATTCTTCACAGATGGTCCTCTTGTCCTTCCTTAGAATAACCACTAGATCATGGAACCTTATCTAATTTGGTCTCACTCTTTATATTCAACTTTATTTTCTACTATTTTTCCACATCCAATTTCTTCCAGTCAAGCTGGTTTCTTCCTAGCTCCTTCCTCTAACAGATTTGTTCTTATCTCTGTATCTGTGGCCATCCATTTCACGGAATGTCCTCCCCTCCCCTTTCAGTTCTCAAAACCTACCTATCATTCAAGACCTAGTCTAAATGTCATCTTTCAAGACCCCTTACCTGACTTATTTTCCTTAACTTCTATTGCATTTACTGCTACCACATAGTTTCACACATACTTGCCCTGCATGTGTTAATTTTACTACCCCTTACCCATCCCTCCCCCAGCAGAATATAAGGTCCTTGAGGGGGACAAAACTCTATCTTAGATTTTATTTCACCCACAGACTTACCTTGCACATGGTTAAGCACACAGTAGGTACTCAGTCAATACGTAATGATTAATAATAGATGGGCAACCTTAGTGCTAGTGAGAAAAGGTCAAACAGCAAGCCAGTAACCAAGGTTATGATTGGAAATCACAGCCCTTGATTCCCTGAGCTTCCGTTTTGGCACATGTGAACCAAGCTGGATGAGGATACTTCAGGGAGGGCCCAGGCCTTAGGCTGGAAAAGACACTTCCTGAGACAGAAACGGTGAGGATTACCTCGGTAGTCTAGGGCAGGGGTCTGTGGGACCTCTTCAGTATATACTTCATTGTTGCTTTCATCTGGGTAATAGCCTGAACCTAGGATGAAAAAGACAGTATCAAGATGACATATTGATTTTTTACTCAAGTCCTTTCTTACCTTTCCCTCTATTCAACTTGTTCCCTTCCTGAGGATATGGCATTCCACGGGTGGCGAGCCAGGTGGACATTTAGTTGGGCAAATTCTACCTTATAAAGCAGTAGAACTATTGTGGGCAAACCTCAACACCTCAGGTCCATAAAGGAGGAGCTCACGGGGTAGGGCAAGAATTACTGGTAGCATTGGAAGCCTCCATTTGAAAGAAAGAGTAATTGAACTTCTTGACCGCCCATCAATCCCACCAGTCTGGACTATAAATGACTGATTTCCTTGTTGCAACGTATGAGTATTGGAGAGCTGCTGATGACCAAGCTCTGAGGATGGACTGTTCTCCCAGGTAGGAGGAAAAATAGAGCCCAAGTAAGGTCTTCCCCCTAATGACAGGTCTGTAACAGTCCTCAGAGGGAAAAGATTCCTCAAGCTCCCACTAGTCCATAGAACACCAGCCTTTTGCCACTTGGTTGCCATTGCTAGGGGTGGCATGTCAAGGTAAAGAGGGAGGGTTTAAAAGGCAAGGGGAAATAAGAATAGTTTCACATCCTGAGTTGTTTGTCCTGGTTTTGGGGAAAAAGCAGGCAGAGTCCTTTGGAGAAGTTTCTGGTTCCTCTAATCAGCAAGAACTGTAGTAGAGAGCTGCTGAGCTGGAGAACATTCCCAGTCCACTCCCATTATGTTAAGTGGCCCAGTCCCTGGCGCAGGCAGGTCTTTGGCTGTCTGGGGACTAAACGGTATGTTCTACCAGATGTCAGGAAGTCAGTCATGAACACAAACTAATTGGAATACAACTTGTTCCTTTCCGGAGTGAAGCTTCAAGAAGCCCTCTTTGCAGCCTCCCTGAACCCTAATGTATGCACAGGAATAGACTACCCAGCTGTGTTGGAGCAAGAAGACAATTCCTCACATCCAGGAGAGAATCTGCTTCCAGGACAAGACTGGGTTTTAATGTTGGAGCCCTTTGGCCTGTGTAAGCACTCAGACCACAAGTGTTCCTACCTCCTCTCTGGGAAGAGGTACAGGGCCCTCTGCACTAAAGGGTGGAGCAGAGAGCTAGATGATGAAGCTCCTTCATTCCCCACAGACTGGGGATGGGGGATGTTGGAAAACCAGCCCAACTTGATGAACAAGGGAATACATCAAATTAAAAGTTAACCATATGAAATCATGTCCTCATTGGTTTGCCCTCATTCCAGAGGAAAGAGTTCATTTTTTCTCTATTTTTTTCCCCTGTTTTTCCATTTCAATTCTTCTCCTGGCTTCTTCTATTTATCCTCAGGCATGCTCTTTTCCCATATGAGAGGCTTCTTTGTGGAGGGCAGAATTCTTGTCAGTTGTTTCAATTTAGTATTAGCCTCAAAGCCTTACAGCTTCTGTAAACAAGAGGCCAGATGTGTGTGATTCCCTGAAGGATTTGGTGCCCACAGTTGTTCCAGAGCTCGCTTATGAAGAAATGGCCAGCAGAGAGAAAAACTCTGCTTATCAGAAGAGCAAATGGGAATATCGGAGGCATATGGCTGGAAAACAGCAGCAGCAGCAGCAGCAGCAGCAGCAGCAGCAGCAGCAGCAGCAGCAGCAGCAATGATTGCTAACATCACTCAGCATGCGTTCTGTGTTCAGCCTATTATGTGTTATCTCATTATGTCATCCTAACAACTCAGTGAGGTCGACATCCTTATTGTTCTCAAATGTACAGATGAGAAAACAGACTCAGAGGAGTAAAGGGAGTAGTCTGAGTCTCCCAGCTAGTAAGGAACAGAGTGGGCATCCAGCCCAAGGCTCTTTGACCCACTCAGACACTCCACTAAAGATGGTAGTAGGAGAGAGATTTGGACAATGTCCAGCAGGGATCAAAAATCCAAAATCTTTTTTGCAACCCAGCTTCTTTTACTCTGTGTGTGTGGGATTGAAGGCCACGAAACATTGTACATCATTCCAGAATTATAGGGCATATGGGAAAGCTAAGGGGAAGACTCAGCCAGATAATTACAGTCTCCACCAGGGTGCAGAGGAGGCTGCAGCAGTGCCAAGTTTGCTTTGTGATAGGAATGGGCTTAAGTCGCCTTACTACTTTAAGTCTTTCCATTTCCCCTCTCTGCCTGTCGTTGGGTACTTTTTGCAAATATTAGTATATTGAAATGAGATAAAAAACTAGAGGGGCACCCTTTTCACAGTATTCTATCTGCTTGTCTCTCTTCAGCCCTGGGAGAGAGAGGTTTGGGCAGAATTCCTCAGCACCTTTAGATCAATAAGCGGTTGCTGCGAGCTCTGTTACTGGATTCCTCCAACTTCCCTAGTACAGTCAGGTCCTCTAAGCATTGCCCTTCACAAAGGTATGGTTGGAAATGTAACTGACAGGTGAAGACTATTTTCAGATCCACACTAATGCTTGGCTTATAATAAATATGGTTTGACTGCACAGTTATGCCAATAGACACTTTTAATGGACTGTTTGCTTTATTTATATTCTTAACTTTTCTCAACCCCTGCTTTTTATTCCTGGATCCTTTTACTGATTAGTCCTGAGTCCACACTTGACTGCTTTCCTTGTGCCATTCCCATTTGAGGACAAGGATGTAGCTTGGAACAAAACAGTGCTGAATGCCTAGAGAGTGAATGAATGAACAAATGGATGGAACAAGCCCAGATAGCTGAGCTAGCAATGTAGGGAAGAATTATTGGAAAATTTCCAAATGTTTCTCATCAGGTATCCTCCTACTAATGAAGGAGGGCAGGATAAGTGGGCTTGCAGGGCTGTTCAAGACCTCACAGCCTGGGCTCCTCCAAAAGAGTGATGACCTGGTGATTCTTGGGGAGGTGGGAGTGCCACTTTTGTAGATAGCCTTTTGAGAACCTCAAATGAATCTTAGTTTTTAAATAAAACCACCCTGTCCTCAAGACTCCAATAGCTCAGGCTTCTACCCTGGGAAAGGTAAAGGCCTTTGTACTCCATGAGGTTTCTTACAGGAGTTCAAAATTGGGCTTTGAACCATCTAATCTTCATTCCCTAAGTCTTTGGTTGGATTTGGGTCTTATGTACTTGAATTGAAGCTTGGGGAGGTTGAGGAGGACAGTTTCTTTAACCCCAAACAGTGTGTACACTGCCAAGGGCTTAACTTAATTTTTTTCATCTTAATGTCAGCTCTTGTACTTCACCCCCTACAAAGACAGATTAAGCCAAAGAGGGGAAGAAGTTTGCATATTTGTTTGAAAGCTTCATGCAGCTGTTCCAGACAAACAGAGCTATTGCCAAAGGCCTCCACCAGGAGCTAAGGGCATGTGGAAAATTTTAGCTGCAATGACTGTGGCTATGATGGAAGCAGTTTGTTATTTACTCGTCTCTGGATATTTTCCTAAATCCATTGGTTGGGCCTGTCTCCTTCCTCTACTCCCCCCGCACCCCACCCCTGCTAAGCCCTGATGAGGGCGGACACTGTAGACCACAGAATATTCTTAGCACTTGGAATGCTAGCTGGACCCCATCAAAAACCTCTGTCTACCCCCTCATTATTCTTCCATAATTCTTCTTCTCCCTTTTTCCTCTCCCTACTGAGTCTCTTCTCTTAAGCTCCCTATGTCTCCAGGGGCAAAGGATGAAACATTCAGGAATCCAGATATTCCATCCCTTCTAAAGTAAGGAACAAGCCAGAAGAAACTGGGGAATTCCTGTTTGAGAGAATATGATCTGTATTGTCATTAACATGTTTGGCAGAAAGGGGCTATAAAAATATCATCTTATAAATAATGACTGGGGGAAGAGGGAGAGAGAGGAAGTGAGGTAGTGAAGGGGAAGCTAAGTGCACAAGAAAGTGAGACAATGGTCTCAAAAACCATGTTGTTCAACCTTCTCATTTTTATGATGATGCAGCCTGTTTTCAAATATCTCTTGTTAGTTTGCCTCAAAAGCCTTCCGTGGTAGCCTATTGCAATATATAATTATCTTTATTGTTGAGAATAGTTCTGTTCTATATCTAATTTAAGTGTCTTTCATTGCAGTTTAACTCTTCCCTTCTCTAAGACTGGGTCTAGGCCCTGCACTGCCCTACCTAGAAATGATAGGCAACAGCTCCTAGAACTTACCTGCATACCATGTTGATGTCACTGCTGGAGTGAGGAAGAACAGTAGAGAAAGAGCTCCTCTTTGAGTTAGTTGACCGGACATCCTCTAAAGGGGAGGGAGGTGTCAGGGAGACAAGAATAGGGGTAGGTGACCAAAAGTACCAGGGCAAAGGAAAATAACTTTCAGAAATCAGCCATCAATAAACTTCCAAAATGAGAAGAAGCAGAAATCTACTAAGAAGAGGAGAGATTTTTAAATTAATGAATGCCTGTTACATCATCCCCATTTTGTAAGGATTTTCCACTTTTATAAAATAACAAGACTCCATTTGTTATTGATGATCTCTTTTCATCCTAAAAAGAGGAGGATGTAAAACAATCAATTTTCCATTGACCCTGGTGAGATTAGATGCAAATGTTCCATGGTCCAAGTAATAGAGAGGGACACTGAGGTACCAAGACCAGGAAAGGATCAACATAAAGTCATGCAAAATCAAGAGGGAATTCTGCAGTCTAAAGGCTGTCAGTTGATGGTTTCATCCATTTACTTAGTATTTCCTAATCACTAATCTGGGAAAGCATTAGAGTATACAGACTGAGAGCTTGAACACTGGAGTTACACATATCTGGATGTATATCCAATTCTGTTCCTATTAGCTACGAGGCCATGGGCAAATGCCTTAACTCCTATGAGCCTCAGTTTCCTCATCTATAAAATGGGAATAATAATAGTATCTACCTTATAAAAATAGATTATTGCCTAACACATAAAGAAGCAATTAATATATATTAGTTATTATTACCAACTTCGTATTAGACAGGACTGGATATCTCCTTTCTCTAGTCAGTAACTATACCCTGGCTCTGTTCTTAGCTTTGGTTTTTGAAGCTTAGTGGTTTAGTAGTGGCTTCTGGCTTTTAAGCCCAGCCTAACCTTCTAGTTTTACCCTGCTGAGCCAGCAGGAAGTCAGCGAGGTTGGGAAGAACTTACTGAGGTATGTGAGGAGAGGGTAGGCAATCTCTAATTTCCCCCTCACTTCCTGTCCTGTCCTCACTCTAATGGGATGAGAATTCTGTGGTTCCCAGTAGGCAAATACTTCATAAATGACAGTATTAAAACTTGCTGCCCATTGGTATAAACTGGCTACTGGACCATTCAGTAAGCATTCACTCACTCACTCACATGCTTTCAATGAAATACCATGCTCAGGGGAGGAGTCAGTCCCAGAAATGGAGAAACAAAAAGATGGCAGATTCTGGCCATAGTCCCTAAAGGACATGAAAAGTGAAAAAAATGGCATACATTCATTTACCAATTTATTGCTACTTTGGCTTCAGATTTTATCTAGAGAGTGGCAAGGAAGCAGTATAGACAAAAAGTGAGAGCAAGTGAAAGAGGCAAGGAAAGTGGAAAGATGTAGGAAGGAAGCTAGAAAGAAAAGAAAATCTGCCAGAGCTGAAGGAAAGAGATAAAAGCAGAAAGACAGAACAAAAGGATGAGAACAAGGAGTTTAAAGGGAGATCCAGAAAAACAAACAGCTAAATAATCACTGAGCCCTCTGCCACATGCAACCTCAAGAAATCCAGTTCCTTGGTTCAAGAGTAAGGGCTTTCTTTTTCAGACCTTGGTGCTCTGAGTCTGTGATTGCTTCTCTGCTCACCTCTTCTCAAATCTCAGATTGAAAATTTGACTGACCAGAGTCAGCTGACCCTCTGCTGAGCATTGGGAAGGTAGTGGGAACCTGTGTCTATAGCCAGGTCACAGTTCAAATGAAAAGCTGCATATGATCCAATTTCATTAAAGAACTTCTTCTCTCCTCCCCCTCAGCCATGTTGCCCAAGTCCTGAGTCTTGTTACCCCCATGGCTGTGAAATGTGGGTAAGTATAGTGTGGAGGGGTTAGGTAGCTGATCTTACCTGTTTTATGGAATTTTGTGCTCTCTTTTTCTCTCCTCGTTCTCTTTCTCCTTCCTCTCTGCTTCTCTCATCAGTCGAAAAAACTTCTACTTTAACATTCCTAGAACAAGTGGCTCCTGGTCTGTCCGGGCCTCCGGGATTCTGTGAATGCTGCCCAGATGTTAGGACATCTGCATCTGCCAAAAGTTTCCTTAAAGCTATAGTTGTTTTTCCCTCAGAGAAGGGTTTTAGAGAGGTAGAGGAGAAGGAACAGAAGGATTAGAGGGACTCGGTCTGTCTCCTGCAGAATGGGGGTTGCAGGGGTGGGAGTGGGGGTGGAGGAGTGGGAAGGGGGTGGAGTGTGAATGGTACTGGCTCTGCGTGCCTGAATATAGTAATGACTAACAGAGGCTGGCAAAAGTGCCTCCCGAGATGTGGTGCACTGAAAAACACCACTTTTTATGATTCAGCATGACATCAAGATTGAATGAAAAGGAATTTCCAAAACTTCAAGGAGAAGAGAAGAGTATAGCTGACTTTGACATTCTCTATAATTCCTTAGTACTCCTCAACTCTGAATTGCCTTGTCATCCATATACCCAGGGTCAGACACACTTTGAAACCCTAGCACTGATTACCTAACTTCTATGGACTTTAGTTTCTGGTAAGATTATGTTGTTTACAAAAAATACTATGTGCTTCTTACTTGAAGAATCAAGACTGATTTCCCGTAATAAGAGTGGAGGGAAAGCATGCTTAGAGAGGCTTTAGCAGGAGGCTGTTTAAGGGAATCTTGATGATTTGTGCATGGCAAGGTTATAGCCTTTGCTAAGCTGTTTCCCAGTGACCCCAGTGGAGGGATATGCTTCTCTCCACTAAGCAAACTTTCTTTTTAGTGTTTGATAATAAGACTATTCCACCATACTGCAGGACAGCTCCTTACAGTTTCCTTCCCCTCAGACTTGACATTTCCATCCTTGAAAAATCAGTGGTCATAGTAGAAATATTTTTAACTGGTGCAGAAAGGGTTTATTCCCTGTGTGTGCAAACAAATTGGTAACCCTTTCTCAGTTATGAAGGAAAGAATTGTGCTTACCTTAATAAAAATGTTCAGTAGCAAGCCTGTTTCAGTTTAATCCACCAATCATAAGTATGTATTGTTTTCTATGTGTAACAGTATGACAGTGGTATAAAGAAGCTGAAGATATGATCTTGGCCTCATTCATCCAATAAATTTATCGAACATGTATCGTGTTAAGGATGGTGGACAGACAAAAATACCCAACATCCTTATCCATAATTAATTCAACAAATATTTATTGAGCGTCTATTATATACCATGCAGTGTTCTAGGTACTTGAGAGACATTGGTGAACATAAAAGACAAAAATCCTTGCTTTTGTGAAATGGAGGAGATAGACATTCAACAAAAATGTTCTTGATTACAATTGTGTGTGTGCTTAGGAAACTAACTTTCATTGGGCATCTACTATAAGCTAAGATCCAGGGGATAGTGGTAAGTAAGAGTGCTCCTTGATCTAAAGGAGCTTACTCTACAGCTTCCAGAGGGGTTATATTTAGTAGGGGAAATAAGGGGGACACAAACTATTAGAAAATGGTGCAAGACCATATAAAGTTCCAAGAGCTATGTTATAGACTTTTAGGACTCTCTGAACACTCTGTAGGAAGAGGTGGGCCTTGGTATGCTCTCAGGCAAGGGAAATGACTTAAACAAAAGCTCACTGTTGGTCAGAGGGGGATGGGCTAAACTGGTTAGAGGGTTCAGGAGGGGTGGGCAACAAAGTTGAATGAATAGAGTAGGTCCAGATTGTGGGGCCCTTGAAATCAAAATAAGAATTCACTCTAAATTCATGTGTTAAAAAATAGTGAATTTATTAAATGTACGTGTGCCTGTGTGCCTGTGTGTGTGTGTGTGTGTGTGTGTGTGTGTGTGAGAGAGAGAGAGAGAGAGAGAGAGAGAGAGAGAGAGAGCAAGAGAGAGAGAGAGAGAGAGAGAGAAGGGATACATTTTACCAGTGTTATTTTCTTTCTAAATAAAAGGAACCCATTCACTGGCTCCCTCCTGGCAAAGAGCACAGTCTGAGCTCTTAGCAGAGCATACCAAATCCTTCACAAGCAAAACACCACCTATGTCCTCAGCCTAGTTTTAAACATTTACCCCATGACTTCTCATTCTGGACACCTTAAACTTCTTGCTTTTTCTTTCATGCTGTGGTGATTTTGCACAGACATATTTACGTTACTCTGTATTTCTTTCCCTCCTTTCCTGGCTTGTGGAAACTGTATCCATCTTTGCTGTTGAGAAGCTATCCTCAGCCCACTCCAGCAAGAGCTGGTTTACTTTGCCTTCCTTTTCTATCACATCACTTTTACATGTCTCAATTATAGGATTAATTGTTCATCTCTGACAATCTCTGTCCCCTACTATACTTGTCTGTTCATCTCAGATTCATCTCTGTCCCCTACTAGACCATGAGTGCCTAGAAGGCAAAGACCTTGCCTTAGTCTCCTTCATTTCCCCAGTACAAACACAGAGCCCAGCTCATGCTAGGACAAGGGTGCTGCATAAGACCTCAATCTCACTTAGAGCCAAATGGAGCAAGACAGAGGGGTGGCAGAGAGAGATTAAAAAAGAAAGTAAAGGGGGAAGAATGTGAAAATCATACAGTGAACAAATTCAGGGGATAAATGAAAGGAGAGGGACAGTATTCCTGTACAGAATAATATAAATCGCTTATTCCAAACAGGTGGGGTTAATTTTAAAAACCAACATTTCTTCAGTCCCTACTATATGTGGATAACACTCTGTTAGACACGGAGGATATAAAGTTAAATAAACACCTGTCCATATGATTTGGTTAACAAGGCTAGACTAGAAACATTTTTCTTATAAATGGACTAAGGCAAATTTACATGGGATTGTGAATTTTAATAACTTTAAAGAATATTTCTCATTTTTATGTGTCCCAAATTACATATTATGAGCTTTTTTTGGAGAAGGTCAGATTAAGGCTGAAAAGGAAGGAAGGGATTCATGGAGAATTTGAAAGGATTGGATAAAAAAAAGTGAATGAAAAATTGGCAAGAAGAAAATTTCAGAGAAGGAATAATGAGAATACATGAGATAATAGGAGTTAAAGAGATATTCATATTCGGGAAACTAATTTTTAAAACTGTACATATGAATTATCTATTTAAATGATGATGTTTAAATTAACTGCTTAAATGATGTTTATCTGAGTGTTGTAATGTAAAATGAGGTTCTAATAAGTAGGAGGTGCATTAAAATTTCATGATAGGCACTTGGTCAAAGGTAATTGAAGGGCTTCTAGAAAATGGATTAGAAAACAAAAATGATAAGGTCATTATGTGAACATAAGATGTATTCTGAGTGAAATGGTTGATATCTTGCTACTGGTTCCTAAAACAGGGTGTAGTAAAGTCCTAAGACATTATCTGGCAGTTCAACTTAATTTTTCTATTTTATGACAATGTGGTACTGAGATGGGATAGACATTTAGTTTTTAATTTAATTTTATTAATCAAATTTTGAGTCACTACTAGGTGGTTCGCTTTGGAGACCAGCTATGACCAATGAGCTCAACAGGGATTGGCTGAGCACCAAATGATCTCATCAATTGAGCATTGTGTCCTAGGTTGTTGGGAAGAGTATAAAATGGGGCACACAAGCCTGCCACACTGGCTCTTCAAGTAGTTTCTGAATATGTAGATGGCAGGGTATAAGACAGGTAAGTAGAGAAGAAAGCAAGTACCAGGTACCATAGTGACTGACTAAGGGTCTGAGTTAATGTGAGTGATTAGACTAGGGATACTGATGTTAGAGAAAGAGGTATATGTTGGGGGAGGGTAGGGGGAAATAGGGGAGAGAAGAGATGGGGGGAGATGGGGGTTTTGTGGTGAGGGGAGGGAAGATGCCCTGTTTGAGTTGGAGTTAGTTGAACCTTAGGTACTTAAGGGGCAGAAATTTTGAGTGGGTTTGGAGAGTGGAAAGGGAGTAGAGAATGTCTTATTTATTGGAGAGAGAATCATATTGGTTAATTTTGGAACAGAAAATTCACATTGGAAAAGCAGTAGGAAATAAGTTGATATATTTGCTGGGGGAAACATAGTTTAAATGATGCCAAAGAAAAACATTTAAACCTAATCTTGAAAGTTACAAGCAGTTTCTGAATATTGAATGTAAAACAAATGACAATCCTTAAGGAAAGTATTTTCCTTTTCTCCTACATTTTCAGTATCAAATATGTGTTTTTGTAATCAGAAAGAGGGAGAAATTAAGATGTTGAACCAAAAAAGGTGTTGAACTCTCTACCTCGCCACTCTGGGACAAGCAGGTTAACTTCCTAGGTGACTGAGCTAATGGAGTGAAGGCAAAAGTAAAACTCAACAAAAAACAAGTACGAGGCAGAATTGGGGAAATGATAAAAATTCTTGTGATTCAGGGGCTCTAGACAGCCCTTGTTCATGGCTCAATGTCTGAGTACAGCAGTCTTTGTTAAGATTATTCCCAGCTGAGACAGCTGTTTATACCGTGGCAGCCATGTCTCATCACAGAGTGGGCCCTGTTTCCAATGAGGGAAACAGAAGTTAGAAGGACTTAGTCCTAGGCAAGTTACTTAGCCTCTCTGAACCTGTTTCTTCATCTGTAAACTGCTGCCAGTAGTAGCTTTGACCTCACAATAAGAGCTTTTGTGATGTATGCATGAGGTGACACGTGTTGAGCACTTGGCAAGGGTGGTTGGTACATAATCAGTGATCGATATTACAGTTTCTATTAATCCTTTAAAGACTAAATTTCTTATGACCTAGAGAATTACTTCTTACAGTGCCTTATATGGGATTAGATGCCCCTAGGTTTGGCCCCAGGTCCAGGTGTACATTTGAACTAAACTGAACTTCTGGGTTTGGTGGCATAGCAGAGGAGAAGTGGGATGTAAAAGGGTGGGAGTGGGAGGCAGGGGTGCAAGGTGTTGTGGCCATAAGAATATTAAATTCTATGTCAGCCTTTAGTTTAATTTGGCACTGACTATTATTCAAGAAAAGCAGTATTGTGAGCTGCAGAGGAAGGGAGAGGAGGAAAATCAACACATTCTTGGAAATAAGATGTGGCTTTTGCTTTGACTATTTTGTTTTTTCTTCAGCCACAGAAATATTTCTTTGCTCTGGGGCTCACAACGAAAATCTCTTCCAAGACATGGTGCAAACTTAAATTTCAGAGGAAACTTCTATTTATGATGTTAAGGATTAGCAAGACCTCCTTGATACTTGTTTGTTTTAACATGAGAACCCCTCTCATAGTGCTATCTAGCCTCAGGAAAAAGCTTTGCAAATAATTGAAGAGCCTCCATCAAGTCTCATTCCCTGTAGCAATGGCATATGTGATACTTTCAAAGTTGATGTGTGCTCTACTTCCTGATGAACTTGTCTCAGTGTTAATAGGTGTATAGATGTATCATTTACCCATTCTCTCCATGTATTTATGCTTTTCTAATTTTAAGATAATATTCTGGTATAAGGCCTGGTTTACAGCAAATAATTCCCCAATAGCTATTCTCTTAGACCTCAGATATCTGGCATGATGCTAACAAGAGCTGATCCTAAGTCAATCACAGGGAAGCTCTGTATGACCATCAATGGAACTTTCCTGTTTTCTGGTTCTGTGATATATGTTTAAAGCAAGGTTTCAAGCAAAAAGTTTTAGGCATTCACCTCTCCTTCACTAATGCTGGACTTTTTGCCATAGCAATACTACTAAATGCCCATTTGTGATGTTAAGCTTGTGTCAGTGATGATGTAATGGGTCGGATAGGCAACTGATGCGGTCTTCTAATCCAACCCCTTTAGAAACAACATACACTCACTAGACATTCAGCCTCTGCCCTGAAAGTGTTTACACTTTAGTTGAGAAACCAGACCTTAATACGTACTCTGTACAGTAACAGTATAGACTCACTTGTTCATGCTACATAACATGAGAACACGTAGCTACCTATATATTTGATTAAAAAAAATAATACTATACGTCCATACTTTAAATGCCATCTATAATTTACTAGGACTGTCCAGTTATAAACTTCCCTTTAGAGTTAATTTTTTTTTTTTAATTTGACTTGGCTGCCTCTGGACATATAGGACAAAAAACTTTTGGGTGATCCATTTCCCTCCTGTAAGCAGTGTAACTCCTTAGGAACACATAGCCTCAAGTTCTAACCAACTGGGAGAATTTCTCTGGGATGGGCAGACATCCCACAACCAAATGCCATATGCAGCTTGTAAACAGAGAAGGGGATTGGAAAGCACAGTAATCTCTAGTTTTGCCTTCGCTATTAGCTGTTTGACCTTAGATTGCAGCCTCTGTGATCAGCTGGTTCTTGATCTGAAAAAGCGGGGGACTGGAATACACAGTGGCTTTCTGTTTTAGCATTTAAAAGGAGGTCACATTTACCTGGCTTTCTCTGTAGCGCCTTCTGTTTTTAAAAGTTTGTAGCGAATAGCTGAACTGACTTTTCAGCCTTAATTACTTTAATGTAAGAGAAGAAAGGAAATTCTAAAATTCATTATCAGTCTTTCATACTTAGCTCTGGAATTCTTTCAACAAGTGATTATTTCCCACAATTCATTCATCCTTATGGCCCCTCCCCACCGCATAAAACAATGTTCAGAAGTTGAAAAGCACAAAAGAAGTGAGACAAAAAATAAGCTAATTCCTCCACTGATGTAAATTTCACTTTTTTCCTTTGTTTTTGTTTAAAAACGTGTGACTGTACGCATCTCTTTGCAACCTGCTTTGTTTCTTTGGAAATATAGTTCTTGTGGGGTATTATGCCATGTAATAAAATGTTCTCAGGTCACTTTTAACCTATTTTTATTCTTTTCCGTCCTTCTAGGGCACCAGGGGCCCGGCGAGGCCGAATCTCTGAGCGCTGCTGGTGATAGAAACAATATGATGAAGTTATAAAGGCGGGGGAGGAGCAGGGGGCGGGAAAGACTCTTAGTGAAAAAAGTAAGCAAGCTCCACTCAAAGATCCAAGAAATCCCGACATGAGAATCTTTGTATATAGTTTTCAGTAACCTTCGGTAGGGGGCACTCGGCAATTGTCATTACTTTCCGGGCAGCCTCCCGGACTTCGCCCTCTAGAAAACTGAACGGTGTTTCCGGCTCTTCTCAGTTGTGGACACTCGTAAGTTTTCGGCAGTTTCCGGGGAGACTCGGAGACTCCGCGTCTCGCTCGCTCGGTTCTGATCTGGTGCAGCGGGGCAGGGTCCTGGGCTAGTCATGGCGTCCCCGTCTCGGAGACTGCAGACTAAACCAGTCATTACTTGTTTCAAGAGCGTCCTCCTGATCTACACTTTTATCTTCTGGGTGAGAAACGGAGGCCCCGGGGACAGCAGGGGATCCCGGGTTTGGGTGGGGTTGTGTGACCCTGATCGGAGGAGCTCAGATCCCAGGTGGGGCAGAGGGAAGCATGCGGGCGGGGGGTGGTTTGGGTGGCCGTCCCTGCTAGGATCCTGGTGCTGCGGATGAGCTTGGGCCCCAGCTCGAGCTTGGGCATTTAGCCTGAGCCAGGGTTGCGTGCGGGATGGCAGCGGGTGGGCTGAGCTGGGACACAGACGTGCCTAGAGTTCGAATTTGATGCGGGGTGGGGGGACAAGGAAGGGAGTTAACCCCCCAAAATTCTCCGAGGGTGTCCCCAGACCATTGGAGAGACAAGCTGGCCTAGCCACTCCGAGGGGCTCGCTTGCATAATAGTCTCTTTTCTTTTCACTGCTTCATAAAGAGGGGTGTAGTCCTCCGGTAAGTATGGTAATGGCTCAGCTCCCGCCAATCTGTCCTTGAGCTTTGCTTTTGTGTACCATCCTTTTGTGCTCATCTCTGAACTGAAGGGAAGGGGAAGTTTCTGGAATTCATAGAAACTTCTTTCCCTCCAGTAATGTTTTTTTCCTGAGGCTGGAGTAAAACAGTTAAGGAAGTTTTGATAGCTAGGGCAAATGTGTCATGGGCTTTTGTTTACACAGAAAACAGATGAAGTTTAAGAATTTTGTTAAGTTACTTCTTTAGCTGTCCCCTGGTTTCACCCTGGTTGCTTGGGCTACCTAGTGATCCAGCGTGTGGATTTATCAAGGCCTGTCCTTGTATGTAGATCTCCTTCCTACTCCACAGCTCTGTGGCCACAGACTGCTTAATCAGTTGTCATACCTATTGCTTCTTAAATACCTAGAGGTTTGTGGTATGAGGATGCTGCTGTATACAGTGTATAACTTTCTGTTCTCTGATTTCCCACATAGATCACTGGTGTTATCCTTCTTGCCATTGGCATTTGGGGCAAGGTGAGCCTAGAGAATTATTTCTCCCTTTTAAATGAGAAGGCCACCAATGTCCCCTTCGTGCTTATTGGCACTGGCACTGTCATAATTCTTTTGGGCACCTTCGGTTGTTTTGCTACCTGCCGAGCTTCTGCATGGATGCTAAAACTGGTGAGTTTTTGTTTTCCTTAGAATCAATTCTCGTTTATTATTATTATTATTATTTATGCCTAAAGCACCTGGTCTTCCTAGGTGGTCTCCCATCCAAGTACTAACCAGGCCTGATCCTGCTTAGCTTCCAAGATCAGACATCTGGCTTGTTCAGGGTGGCATGGCCACACACCATGGATGGTGACTCCACTGGGGCGAGAACCCAGGACCTTCTGCATGTAAAGCAGAGGTGCTAACTGCTACACTATGAAACCATGTCTGATTCTTGGTTTTTGAAAAGTCTTACATATATCTTGTAGACTTTGTTTCTTGGAACTGGCCATGGCTTTTTAAGGTTTTTCTTGTTCCTTTTGAAAACTCGCCAAGTAACAGTCAGCTGCTCCAATTCCCACTTTTGTTTTCCCTGCCCTTTTCAATAATAATAATAAAAATGCTGAACTGATTGAGCAATTGAGCAGACCTTTTTTTTTTTACCTTTGACTCCCTTTGTAGCTGTGATGTATCTGATGTATACTGACTTGGACTTTCTTTTTATCCTGCAGTATGCAATGTTTCTGACTCTCATTTTTTTGGTTGAACTGGTTGCTGCCATCGTAGGATTTGTTTTCAGACATGAGGTAAGCCTGAGTTTGAGAGCTAAAAATGGATTAATTTAAGTTACAGAGTTAAGGACAACTTTTATTAGTTTAAAAATCACTTACAGCTATACTTAAAGCTTTACATTGCAACCCATAGCTGACAATAATGGCTTTCTTATAAAAATTCTAGCCCACTTTTAATACAAAAGAATATTTGGAAAATTGTAAAGACTAACAATCACCAGCAGAAAATTAAAGGTATCCATTATTACATTTTTCTGTGTATAAGTACCTATTAAAGTGGAGATAGTACAATTTAAAACTTTGAACTTTGATAGGAAACTATTTCAAGCACAAAATTGATACCTTTTCCACGGTGACATGCATTTAGAAAATATTGGATATACTTAATTCAAATAATCAAAACCTTAATATTGAATTAGAAATTAGGATTCCACAGTGAGTAATGAAGGCTCATCAATGAGAGTGTTCTACAAAGTAGCAGTGCAGTCTCCCAAAGTAAGGTTTTGTAGCTTAAAAATTCCATAGGCATCAGATTTATACTGTTTAAAGTGTATAAAGGTCAGGGTGGTGGGGGATACAGCAGTACAAAGCTACCTTTTGACGTGTTCTCATAGCACTTTGAACTTGTAGTGGTTATCATCTTTTATTGTAATGTTTTGCTTAGTAGTCCCGTCAGCTAAACTATACCCCTTAGGACAGGATTGAACCACAGAAGTTAATTACCATGCATGCATATCACTGTTGTCAAAGATATGAGCATTGGTCAGATGTAGGAATTTCATATTTGACTTAGAAACCAAAAAAATATACTCAAACTTTCTAGAATCTTTGTTTACTAGCCTTATGTTTCTTTGCTATAGATTAAGAACAGCTTTAAGAATAATTATGAGAAAGCTTTAAAGCAGTATAATGCTACAAGAGATTATAGAAGCGATGCAGTAGACAAGATTCAGAATACGGTAAGTGGTCATAGGTGGTGGCTTCTCAAGAGGGGAACACATCCCCTATCTCCTCAGAGAAGAGGATAGACCCCTGAATACTAGGTGTTCTTACAATCTTAGATTAGGAGAAAATGGAGATATGTCCCTTGAAAGAAGTGTGCGATGATGCTAAATGACACATCTCCATTTTCTCCTAATCATTCTCTCCTTACTTGTGTACCTCTTCTCTTCACTCCCCACTGACATCATGGACCAAGTACTGTTAGCACTGATGAAAGCAGGAAAGTTAGTCTAGTCTAAAAATATTAGAAACATTCGATACTAGAAACAACTGCTAATCTTTTGAACTATAATGCCATTTGAAGACAGCCACATAAAAATATCATTTTATATAATAAATGTTGTTTTGAATACAAATTGCAATCTAAGATTATAGGTTAAATGTTTGCCTACAAAGTTGTAATCTGAAATATCAGTATTTTTATTGGATTTTTTTTTAGTTGCGTTGTTGTGGTGTCACCAACTTTAAAGATTGGGAGGATACTAATTATTACTTAGAAAAAGGATTTCCCAAGAGCTGCTGTAAAATTGAAGACTGTTCTCCTCAGAAAGATGCAGATAAAGTAAACAATGAAGTAAGAAGCTTTTTAATTTTTTTCAAAAATATTAACTGAATATAGTCATCTCAGTTTTTAATTTTTACTCACAGTACACAATCTGAAATAGGGCAGATGTTATTCTCATTGAATAAATGAGGAAACTGAAACTCAGAAAATTTGTGACCTCAGTTCACACAACTAGTAAGAAACACTTTTAAATGCATAATCCAAAAGGTGGAACTTCTGTTCCTCAAACTTGTCAAAAATAACTGTGCTTGAAAGGAGACTGGATTTTTTATATGAAAGAGTAAATGTTAATAAAATGACAAAGGCTAGGGTAGCGACAGCCCATGATGTATGATCAAAGTATTACTTATTGCTTGTGCTATACTTAATGTTTTTTTTCCCCTTTCCTATTAGGGATGTTTTATAAAGGTGATGACCATTATAGAATCAGAAATGGGAGTTGTTGCCGGAATTTCCTTTGGAGTTGCTTGCTTCCAGGTAAGTCCTTGTAGTTAGGAAATGTTTCATCACTCTAGTGGGTGTCAGCCAGAAGATTCCAATCCCTTTGAAGGCTTCAAGTTTTTGCTTCAGGGGCCTGGATAGCAAGGGCATTTTCAGAGAAGTCACATTTTCACAAAATTCTGATGCTCATCACAGTATAGAAATACTTTTATTTTTGTCTGTAAAACATAATAGCCAGTCCTTTGTGATTGGGTCTTTATTTAGCTTATTTGGGAGGGGATTTTGCTGTTTTCATTTCAGTTTTAATATCTTGGATCTTATGTTTTTCCACACTGTTTTTCACAACTGCAGAGTTCTCTTAAGTTTGTATTCCCATTTTACCCATTTTTTTTTACCATGGCCAATCATACCTTGAACTCACAAAAAGGAAAATTTCTAGTACATATCTTTTGAAAGCAGTTAATTGTAGAAGGACCTGGTGCCCTCTTAGTTATCGTGGCTTTCCAGCATCATTGTTCATTAAGAGAGTGGAACCTTGCTTTGCTCTGCAGTCAGTAAAGATTCTCAAACATTATTAGTATCTTTCTTTCCTGGGCTGCATTGCCTGATGAGTTTCATATAATTCCCAACCTATTAAAATTTAGATCATACAACTCACATTCAATATGTGCCTTATTATTTTGGGTGGATACTGTGTTGTGGATCAAACTCTATTTCCTGAGTTTTGCTACTTCTCACAGCATGAAAGTCTGTATTGTGGCTCTAAACAATCTTTTTAGGGAATGGAGTTTTTTTCCTATATTAGACAGTGTGCTGATAAGGCTAAAAGCATTGTCATACTTCATTTTGACCTATGTAACTGATTTGGGAAGGCTCATCTTAATAGCAGGCATAGCTATGCCTGAATCTGCACTGTCTAATAAAATAGCCACTAGCCACCTTTGAAAGGTTCCAGTTATTAAATAAAATTTAAAATCAGTTTCTTAGTTACCATAGCCCCGTTTGAAGTGCTCAAAAGCCACATATTGGACACGAGAAGTATTACAGAATACTGCCGTCATTGCAGCACTGCTCTTGACCCTCCAAGAAAATCTGCGCCCCTCGCTGAAAGAGATCTCACTTGATGAGATGCTTATTCTAAGCTATACTCTGTTTGTTCTGATAAGTGAGAGGAAAAGTAGGAAAAGTTTCCCCCAAACTATGACATTTAGAATCACCCTTGAGTGATTTTTGTCATGACAGTTGTGAAATTCCAGGTCACAGTAGTAGTAAAATTTCACTTATATTCTTTGAATGTAATGTAGATGCTGCAGAATATCAAACATAAGTGTCTAGAAAAACTTCAGGGAAGAAGTTATTAGTGAACTAGAAGTGAAAGGAGACTATACCTACATCCTGAGTTCTTTCAACTCTTTGGTGTGTGTATGTTTAATTTCGCTCATATTTTATTTTTAGCTGATCGGAATCTTTCTCGCCTACTGCCTCTCTCGTGCCATAACAAATAACCAGTATGAGATAGTGTAACCAGCATAACACGGCCTTATTCCTCTCTGACTTTAAGGTATGTTCATTTTGGTCCTCAACTCTGTCAGTCTTGGTGTTTGCTTCAGCCTGTGTGTGTTGATAGATGGACTGAGTTTGTTGAAAAGGTCTTGTCTATTTGTACCTTCAAATCTTGTCGATACTATGTTAACCCCACACAGACAGCTCAGGTCTCAAAGTACAGGGAATGACCAAAATGGACAGAAGAGCCTTTCTGTATTTACCTGCATGTCAGCCTAAAGATGCTAAGTGGTTCCCTTTCTAACAAATTTGGACCTAGAATGAAGAGAAATGAGGTTCCCTGGCAAATACACTCTGCTCTTGATCAGTAGTGGCCTTTTCCCTAGTTCTCATTTACCATAGTCCCCTGGTGGACTATTGTTAGAGCCATCAACTCATCTAGACTAACAAGGAACCAGATTTGGGGAAAACGTATTTTAATAACTTCAGTATTTAAATGGTAAAATGTGAGAAGTTTGCTGGCTGAATTAATCACCCTTCATATTTTTATGTTCCCAAGCCATTGCCTGGGAACAAATGAAAGGTCTCTATTAGAGGAGTAGATTAGAATGTGTGTAAGTGAATACAGATATTGAAATTTGGGCAAGTAAATTAACTTTTTTTTTCTTTTAATTTTAGGACGTTTACATTCCCCCCTGTGAACTACTAGATTGCCTGGTTGGAAAACTGCCTAACATTACTCATCAGTAGACCGAAAAACTACACCAATAGTCTGATTCAATCTAGACATTTGTTCAATATGTCATAAGTCCACCTTTTGTCCCATTCATGTAAGATCATTGAAACTCCCTTATCACCCTGAAACACTGGAAGAGCTAGTAAACTGTAAATGAAACAATGCTTTGTTCTGCTTGACTTTTGTTTTTCTCAATGTGGGGCTTTTGAAAGGCAATGTATTTTCTATTTTGATGTAGTGTTATAAAATGGGAAATTAACTCCTTTGAACTAGCCACTTCCCAGCCAAGGTTATCTGGTTCGAATGCATAATTTACATAATAATTTATATCAAGAAGCTAAAATGTTTTCATTAGTCTCTATTCTGCTAATAGGAATGGAGTGACATTGTGTAATTTAATTCCAGCCAGGAGCTGGATGACATCATCCAGAGGGTGGTAATGGTCTCTGACCGAAAGCACCCAAGGCTAAAGGCACTACCAATGTTCTGTCACATCAGGTAGCAGCAAAGTTACACTTTACATTTTTTTGCTCCAAATTAAGGTGTTTATCCTGATGTTTTTATTTTCTCTCTTATTTGAAAGTTTCTGATTATTAATGCTGTCACAATTAATGTATTTTCCTGAGAAATTCAAAGCAACTCATCTTCATTAGCTTTAGCTGGTATTTCCTTACCAGTCTGATATGACTTGTCAATATTGTGGTCACCTTTAATACTCTCAGTTTTGGTATGTGCCTTTGATTAACAAATAAATTTCTTTTACACAATTAACATTGTTTTCCTCTAAAATCATTGTGTTTAAATTCACTTTTAGAAAATTTGCTGGGGTGTTTTTCTCCCACTGAGAGAGGTAAGCCATGCCATATTTCTACTTGGAGTATAGTTTTAGACATGAAATGTAAAACTGAGGTATTGACTCTGCCATTTAAAAAAATTGTCTTTGTTTATAAAAATCTATCCCCTGTGAAAGGATTATATTTCTTGTTATGAAATAGCATATTCTTAGTATTTTCCTAGAGATCAGACTATTTTTGATTATATAGTTTGCATTGGAAGTTGGATAGGGAGAGATAGAACCTGACCCTCAGGGTAATGAGGAAATTAATAATGATCAAAATTTGAGTTGAAATGGGGGAACTCTTTCTTTGGTTTTTGGTTTCTTTGTTCACCTATTAGTAGAACCTAGCTCATCTCTGCCACATATCTGCACAGTTTTTGAATTTGATGGTTAGTGGGAGTCAATTACAGTCACAGAGAAAGTGGCATGTTTTAGGTACATGTTTTAAAATGCTTGCAGTTACTGCAGAAAGAGGTTATTAACCATTAAAACATTTGAACAGGGATAGCTTTTGACATAAGAAGGTAGAGTAATAAAAGAGTTGAAAAATAGTGGCTCTCCAAATGCAGTACATCAGATTTTGTCTATTTTTGGCTATTGGAATTAATGAAGCTAAGGCAAATTATTTAAAGGATAATCAGAGCAATTTTCAAATAGGTATTTTTCACTAGATGGCTTGGAATAAAATTAAAGTTTTCTTTAAGTAGATTTTTAAAAAAAAGTTTCATTATTAAAAAGAAAAAAAAAACAAAATATGGAACGTAGAAAGAGAAAAAAAAAGCATGTCACCCTTGAGGTGGATTGGTGTATTTACTTTTAAGGTGAGATTTTTTGCATGACTAATTACGGAAGTCCCTTATAACCAATGTGTATGTGTGCATTTGCACACTGGACTGTAAAATTCACCTACACCTTCGATATACCAAAGGTATCCTGTGGGTTGTTCCACTTCCAGGGACCAGGAAGATTACTGCAAGGTGGCTCTGAACTCCACATCTGAACTCCAAGCTAGCGCGGTGAATGTTTTCTGAAAGTGGAAAGCTTGGCAGCTTCTGCCTATTCCTGTAGGGGGTTGCTTTTATGTTGTAGGCACCAAACTTTAATGGAAATAAATGCCTAATACAAGGCATAAATGCCATTTCTGTTTTTCCTCAGAGCTCACACAGGATTCTTTGAGACCTGATGTGTTTAACCTCCTGTCAGAATCCAAGTTGGTACTATGCCAGTGATAGCCAACTCAACCAATTAAATTATGAGAAGTAAAATAAGAGATGCATTTTTTTTTTATGAAACTAAGGAAACTGGTTTCTTTGGATTATTTTGTGCGGGCTTTTGTTTGTATTTGTAGAAAAAATTCTAATGGTATAAAGACCATTTCTGCTTTTCCTTGCAGAATACATAAGATACATTGAAGTTTGATCTTTTTTTGTTTGTTGCGTTTCAAGGTTGACGCTTTGCCTGTGATGTGGCAAACTCAACTTTCTTTAATTCAAAAAAGAAAACAAAAGGCCAATATATCAGAAAAGAATACTTAAACTGAAATAGTACAGGGAAACGACTTTCATTTTTAAGTCATTGATCTACAACTTTACACAGATTCCTTGTGAAGGAGAAACCATTATGATTTAATTATACGTTTTCCATTAGGAACTTAGTAAAGTTAGGCACTTGTAAGAGCACAGTAAATGTTAATGAAATAAATGAATAAGTAAGTGAATCTAATTATATTGGCTCTCTAATGTTCTGTGTGAAATAAATTGTTGATCTAAATATCTCATTCCTAGTAAGCCACCATTTACATAATAGAAACCACCTGCCCAGTCAGAAACCGCTTAACTTCGGAAACCACTACAAACTTCCTCCTAGTCAAATCACTTTTTGCTACTTCTCTATTTTGAACTTACTACATTTGATGCCACCAAAGATTCTTTTTTGTTTTGTTTTGTTTTGTTTTGTTTTGTTTGATCTTGTAATATCCTGCTTTTCTTTTCTTTTACTAATCTTTCTGGTTTATTTTGCTGTTTTAATTTCCTCCTTTTAAGTATGGCTGCCCACACAGGCTTGCGTTTGGCTTTCTGCTCATAGGTTATGCTGACCTTGGAGGAATGAAATTGTCATTAGGCCTAACCCCTTGTTCTCTGGTTGGACACTTTAGTTGTGTGTTGGTTATAGTGGCTTGCTTGTATTCCCCCACCACACCCAAAAACTTAACATTCTGAACACTTAAGAATTGAAAAACTATAACATTAGTCCATGGATAGTAGGCACTCATTTGATGTTGACTGAACTGGCTCCTTTACCAGAAATAACACAGTTTATGGGAATTGGGGGGAAATGGGCCAGTTTCTCTAAGAGTTCATTATCATTGGCTCTGCCACGTGCATATATCAGGTGAATATGAGTTCTCCAGGTAAGATTGTCCTACTTGATCTGGTAGTATTCTTATTACCATGTCCTCAAAGTTTTCATTTAAAAAATTGAAGCAGTGACTTGTAAAGAGACTTCTCTCTTCCAACAAATTTCTCACCACCTTTTCTGGGAAAAGACAAGCCCAGTAGCAACATCCTCAAAGCACATCAAATCAGCATGGTGCTTGCCTAGATATAGACAATTCACAAATGTATACAATGTCCAAGGAGGTGAAACAACTACTCAGAGTCATCTCTGGAAATGTGACATTAATGTACACAGGGCAACACACATAGAGTACAATATAAGAGATTTTGAGAGATGAAGGATGGCATCCATATATTTTCACTCTGTCATTAACTTACATAGCAGAAAAATGGCATATTAGAGAAGGTAGACCCTATGCACAGAGTGTTTTTTTCTTACTCAGTTTCTTCACTCACAGAGAGGAGGTAAGGGAACTAGTATTTCTTGAGCACTTACTAATTGCCAGACATTGTGTAAGGTGCTTTAGTCAACACCCTATGTAGGAAAGTAGTGCTATCTGTTTTTCAGACCCCCTCCCCCACTGCCAAAAAAGCAGATGATTAGGTGAAATAACTTGTCCAAAGTCTCACAGTTTGTAAGTGGCATATCTGGGATTTGAACATCAATCCATATGATTCTAAAGCCCATGCTTCCTTTATTGGATTTTGCTGCATCATAATAGCAGAAAAGGGATAGGTGGAGATTATGTGACACTAGTCCATAGCCAGAGAACAGAAGTAAGGGAAAAAGAGATTCTTCTCCAAATACCTTTCAATCAGTCTTTATTGCATATAAAATCTTTAAAAAGGAAACCATGAAAAAGACTATCCTATTTTCTCAGAATATGCTCTTGAAGGGTGTTAGCAAAAAAACATAATAAAACCGAACCCTGTTGTTACTCCCTGCCCCCATAACATTATTGAACCAAAGAAATTATTACAAATAGTTAATAGCACTTTAAATATTAACCCTTTCTTTTTCTTTTTAAAATATATATATATTTTTTTGGTTACAGTTGACATATATTAGTTTCAGGTTTACAATGTAGTAATTAGACATTTATATAACTTACAAAGTGATCACCCTGATAAATCTAGTACCCACTGACATTATACATACTTATTACAATATTATTGACTATATTCCCTATCCTGTACTTTACATCTCCATGACTATTTTGTAACTAACAATTTGTATTTCTTGATCCCTTTCCCTTTTTCACTCACTCCCAACACCCCTCCCATCCGACTACCATCAAAATTTTCTCTTATCTATTAGTCTATTTCTATTCTGCTTGTTCATTTATTTTGTTCTTTAGGTTCCATATATAAGTGAAATCATATGACATTTATCTTTTTCTGTCAGACTTACTCTACTCAGCACAATGCCCTCTAGGTCCATCTGTGTTGTTGTAGATGACAAAATTTCATTCTTTTTATGGCTGAGTAATATTCCATTGTAGATATGTACCACCTCTTTTCTATCCATTCATCCATTGATGGACATGCAGGTTGCCTCCATATTTTGGCTGTTGTAAATAATGCTGCAATAAACATATGGATGCACATGTCCCTTCAAAGTAGTGTTCTTTGGATAAATACCCAGAAGTGGAATTACTGGGTTTTTCTTTGTCTCTTGTTATAGCCTTAGTTTTAAATTCTGTTTTGTCTGGTATATGTATTGCCACCCTAACTTTTCTTTTTTTCATTTCCATTTTCATGAAATACCTTTTCCCATCCCTTTACTTTCAGTCTGTGTGAGCCTTTTTATTTGAAGTGAGTCTCTTATAGGCAGCATATATGTAAGGGTCCTGTTTTCTTATCCATTCAGACACATTATGTCTTTTGATTGGAACATTTAATCTATTTGCATTTAAAATAATTGCTGACAGATATGTAGTTATTTCTATTTTATTATTTATATTTTTGATCTTTTTCTTCTTGTTGTTGTCCTTCTGAAAGAAGTCCTAGCATTTCTTGTAATATTGGTTTGGTGGTGATGAACTCCTTTAGTTTTTTCTTGTCTAGGAAGCTCTTTATCTGTCCTTTAATTCTAAATGATAGCTTTCCTGGGTAGAGTAATCTTGATTGTAGGTCCTGGCTTTTTGTCACTTTGAATATTTCATGCCAATCCCTTCTGGCCTGCAAAGTTTCTGTTGAGAAATCAGCTGATAGTCCTATGGGAGCTCCCTTGAAGGTAACTAACTGCTCTTCTCTTGCTACTTTTAAGATTCTCTCTTTATCTTTAAGCTTTGAAATTTTAATTATGATGTGTCTTGGTGTGGGCCTCTTTGGGTTCCTCTTGTTTCGGACTCTGCTTTCTGGGCTTGTATGTGTATTTCATTCACAAGGTTAGGGAAATTTTCTGTCATTGTTTCTTGAAATAGGCTTTTGATTTCTTGCTCTCTCTCTTCTCCTTCTAGTATCCCTATGATGCAAATGTTATTATGCTTGATATTGTCCCAGAGGCCTCTTATACTATTCTCACTTTTTGGATTCTTTTTTCTTGTTGTTGTTCTGATTAGATGTTTTTTGCTACCTAATTTTCTATATCACTGATTTGATCCTCTGCTTCATCTAATCTACTGTTGATTCCCTCTAATGTATTCTTCATTTCAGTTATTGTATTCTTCATTTCTGACTAGTTCTTTTTTATGTTTTCATCTTCATTTTTATGTTTTCTATCTCTTTGTTAACATTCTCACTGAGTTCATCTACTTTGCCCTTCAGTCACTGAGCATCCTTATAACCAGTGTTTTGAACTCTGCATCTGGTAGATTGCTCGTCTCCATTTTGTTGTATTTTTTTTCTGTATCTTTGTTCTTTCATATGGGACATGTTTCTTTGTCTCCCCATTTTGGCTGCCTCCTTGTTCTTGTATCTAAGTACTAGGCAGAAGTGCTATATGTCTCGGTCTTAGTAAAGTGGCCTTATGCAGTAGATATCTTGTAGGGTTCAGTGGCACAGTCTCCTTGGTTACCTAAGCCAGGTTTTCCAGGTGTGTCCCTTGTATGGGTTGTGTGTGCTCTCCTGTTGTAGTTGTACCTTGGTTGCTGTTTGCATGTCAGTGGGAGAGATCAACCCTTGGGTTCATTGGTTGTAAGGACTGGCTATGACTACAGTGGAGGAGCTGTTATGCTGGGGCTGACCCTACAGAGCAAGATTCGCTTTAGTGGGGCTCTGGTGCCTGTCCAGTCTGCCCTCTTGGTGTGTCATTTGTTGAGGTGGTTGGGTGCTGCTCTGGTGTGCTCTGAAGCTGATCACTGAGTGTGCTGTTCTAGGGACTCTTGGGAGGGGCTGTGTTGCAGGCCAAGGTCAACCACTGCCTTTGCCCTGCCTGGGGATTCTTGGTATGAGCTAATAAGTGCTTTTCAGATGATTGCCACTCATGCTGGGCTTAAAGGTGCTTGGGAGAGGCTAAACGGCAAACTGAGGCCAGCTGCCACTAGTGCTTGGCTTGGGGCTGCTTAGCAAGAGGTACAAGGCACGCTGAACACAGATATTCTAATTTGGGGTTTGTGAACCTTGGAGAGATTTTAGGAAAGTTCACAGCATATGCCAAGATGGGCCATTTGTATGGAACACTCAACTTGGGTGGAGTGGTGTGTCTGGGAATCACCAGGGTGGGGCTAACAGTGTTATCCAGCTTGATAGAGACTCATTTTGGCACCTACCTGCACACTGGTTGGGGGAGGACTCAACAAAGGAACAATGGCTTCTGCCAACACTTCTGTCTGGGAGGAAGCTGCGGCTCTCTCGCTCTTGCCTGAAGCCAGACAATTCATTTCCTCCACATATGTCCTTGGTGCCTTTTGAGCTGCTGCCCCAGTGCTGGAGCTCAGAGCAATTCAGTCCATCAGTAAGTCTGTGTGTGGGCCCTTTAAGAGGAACCCTTAATATTCCAGCAGCCCTTTATCTAATTCAGCCACAATTTCTGCTGGTTTTTATAGCCAGAAGTTATGGTGACTTCTGTCTCTGGCACTGGAACTTTGGGCTGGAGAGATTGGTGTGGGGCTGGGACAGCCAAGATATCCTTTCTAATTTTTAACTGCTACTTGTGGGTGTGGGACTAGCCTGTTCTGCATCTCTGACCCCCCTACAGTCTCAAGGAGGCTTCTTCTGTATATTCTTAGTTATAGGACTTCTGTTCAGTTATACTGCAGGTGATTCTCAATGATGGTTGTTCTGTAGTTTAGTTGTAATTTTGATGTGGTCATGAGAGGTGGCAAGCACAGAGTTTACCTACTCCGCCATCTTGACTGGAAGCTCCAACCCTCCCATTTTCTTTTAAGTGTCTTTTCACACAGTCAAATGCTTTCTAAAGTTTATAAACTAATACCTCCTATGTTAGTAAATATACTCCACAACACTTAGCTGCTTTCAGAATGTATTCCCTTTTAATACCTTTAAATATTAAGCAGAAAAAATACACCCACAAACCTCTGCTATGCAGAGATGCATATGCTAGAAGCAAAATTACTCTAACCCTGTAGGTACAAATCCAGCTGTGTGCTTTTGTTAGATGGATTTGCTTCCACATGTACACCTGCACACAGACAAGCTATCCTCTTGTAGAATATTATCAATTTCTGAAGCAGCCAGTCCCCATGGTGCATCCCAGGGCAACTAGAGTACTCAGAGTTGTACTCTACAGCTCAGTGCAGCCTTCAATCTAGTCTAATCACAACCTAGACCAAGCAGAACAAACAACATAGGTCTTTCTTACATCAAGTCTTCATAAACCCCCAACCCGACCCTTCTTGGCCTCAAACCCATCCTGGGGCTCTGACATTGGCCTAATGAAATGTAACAGAAAACATGTCATGGTGGTTATTTGAGAACTTGACCCAAATATATGCCCCCAAAAAGTTAGAAAATATCAAAACATTTAGAGAAAATGAAAAATGTAAAAATCTGACAAAGATAACGATTATTTGATTTTATAATAGATGTTGCTTATCTGCAAAATTAATACATGAATTATAAAATGTATAAACAAAATCGAATTTAAAGTAGTTTGTCTCCCTGTCCTGCCCACCTTCATTCCCATTTCCTAGAGGGAATTAGCGATAAATGTTCCTTGTGATTTTTTCCACATTTTGTCATATACAAGTATATCTGTATATTATGTTCCCCTCTTCCACAAATGGAAGCCTTGACTACAATTACAGATTGTGGGGCCAGATTGACTGGGCTTGGATCCCATCTCTACTAATTACTGTCTGTGTGCTCTTAGTTAAGTTACCTAATCTCTCTGTGCCTCAGTCTCCTAATTTATAAAAGAGGGATAGAGAGGCATCTAAAAATGGCATAGATGATAGAGGCTTTTTCCCTCTTGTGACCATATCAAAGTTGTGAAAGAAACACGGAGCAAACAGTGAGCAAAGTTGCCTGGGATCTAGATGAACAGAGCACTACAACTATGAAGAGAAATAATTAACCTGCAATGGTAGAAACTAGGAGGGAGCAAAGACATGAGGCTACCAGTTCCAAGTGGCTGAGTGGGACAGAGGCCAGGGCAGCTGCAGACATCTCTTAAAGGGGCCGTGTCCGTGAGTGGACTTTTGTGGTAACGGACCTGCTTGCCCTGAGTACCAACATTGGGTCGACTTCTTGGGGGACACCAGGGACTTATAGGGGGACACTGTGCTGTTGGAGTGAGGGCCGGAGTCGAGGCTGTCTTCTGGGCAGAAGTGCCTGTGGTAGCCCTTGCTCCTCTGTTGAGTCCTCCACCCTCCCATGTGTGGACACAGTGCTACCATAGCGGAGACATCATTGAACTGTATAACAGAGGTTGCTGCACTCAGAAGATTCCCTGAAACTCTGTGTCCCCTAATTCTCAGCCCCACCTAAGCCACTTTCAGTTGTATCCTCAGTGAATCCAGTGCTCGTTACTGAACCAACCCCAAGACCCACACTGGTGGCAGCTGACCTCAGTTTCTGGCATAGCCTTTTGAGGCTATTATTAGGACAGCATCTGTGGCTTGCTTGCTGAATCTTAGCTGGTAGACCCGGAGGGGTACAGGCTGGGCCTAAACTTGGCCTGCAGCTGAACCCCTCTCTGGACTGTGCCACTGGACATTTACTATGCAAAGCCATGCTAATAAGACCAGGAGACTTAGGAGCTTTGTTTAGTACATAGAAACAGACACAGAAAAGGCAACCAAAATAGGAAGACAAGGAAGCAGAAACCATATGAGAGAACAGAACAGAAGTCCAGGAATAATGGAGTCAAGTAATCTAACAGATGCAGAGTTCAAAACACTGGTTATAAAGATGCTCAATGAATGTAGGAGAAGTGTAGCTGAACTCAGTGAGAACTTTAACACAGAGATAAAAAGCACAACAATGGAAATGGAAATTATAAAAAGGAACTAGTCAGAAATGAAGAACACATTATCTGAGATGAAGAGGGTATTAGAGGAAAACAACAGAGTGGATAAAGAAGAGGATCGAACCACCGATATAGAGGATGGGGAAGCCAAGGACACTGAATCAGAATGGCAAGAAAAAAGAAGCCAAGACTATATTAACAATTTAAGGAGCCTAGGGGATACTATTAAATGTAAAAATAACCATGTTATGGGGTACCTGAAGGAGAACAAGAAGTTAAAGAGCTATTTGAAGAAATAATGATGGAAAATTTCCCTAATCTGGTGAAGGAAATAGGCATAAAACCCCAGGAAGTTCAGGGAGTCCCAAGAAAGAACTCAAAGAGACCCACACAAAGACACATCATAATTAAATTGCCAAAGGTTAAATACAAAGAGAGAATCTTAAAAGCAGCAAGAGAAAAGCAGTTAGTTACCTACAAGGGAGCACCCATTAGACTGGCAGGCAATTTCTCAAAAGAAACTATGCAGGACAGAAGGGCTTGACACAAAATATTTGACGTGATGAAAACTCAGGATCTACAACCAAGAATTCTTTATCCAGCAAAGCTTTTATTTAGAATTGAAGGACAGATAAAGAGCTTCCTAGACAAAAATAAACTAAAGGAATTTATTAACACCAAGCCAGTATTACAGGAAATGTTGGAGAAACTTCTTTAAGAAGAAGAAACATGTATCAAAAACATGAATAAAGACTGGTAATAACTACATATCTATCAACAGGTACCTCAAATGGAAAAGAATTAAGTGCTCCAACCAAAAGATAGAGTGGGTGAATGGATAAGAAAACAAGACCCCTACATATGCTGCCTACAAGAGACTAACTTCATATTAAAAGACACATGCAGACTAAAAGGAAGAGGCTGGGAAAAGATATTACCTTGATGGGCCTAGAGGATATTGCACTGAATGAAATTAGTCAGATCGAGAAAGACAAATATTACATGATTTCACGTACATGTGGAATCTGTAGAACAAAACAAACAACAACAACAACAAAAATAGAAATGCACTCATAGATACAGAGAGTATTTTGAGGGCTACTAAATGGGAGGAGTTTGGGCGGACAGTGAAAAAAGACAAAGGGATTTAGAAGTACAAATGGTATTTACAAAGTAGACATGGAGATACAAAGTGTAGCATAAGGAAAATAGTTAACAATGTTGTAATAAATATGTAATGGGGAAGAAGGGTACTAGATTTAGTTGGGTGATCACTTTGTTATATAGACCACTAATCACTATACTGTACTACTGAAACTAATATATTATTGTATGCCAACTATAATTGAAAAAACTCATTGAACAATGTAAATATGAACAACTAATTGTCTATTATATTTCAATAAAGCCAGAAATAATAAAAAATAAAGTAAATAAATAATAATAAAAAAGAAGAAAAGGAAGGATAAGCTACATTAACTCCTTCATAGGGCCGTTATGAGTATTAAATGAGTTGCTACATGCCAAGCACTCAACACAACATATGGTGAGTACTAATGTTATATAAATATTAGCTACAATTTAAAAAATAACTATTGAGATATATTTTATGTATCATAAATTTCACCCATCTGAAGTGTACAAATCAATTATTTAATCAGTTTTAGAACATTTCATTCCCACAATGAGATCTCTCATGCTCATTTTTAGTAATCCCTGTTTTCACTTCTAACACTAGGCAACAATTGATCGACTTTATGTCTCCATAGATTTACCTTTTCTAGACATTACATATAAATGGAATCATGCAATATGTGGTCTCTTGTGTCTGGTATTTTTCACTTCACAAAATGTTTTTGAGGTTCATCCATGATGTAGCATGTGCCAGTAGTCCATTCTTTTTTATTGCTAAATAGTATTTCATTGTATGGACATACCATATTTGACTATCCATTTTCCAGTTGGTGGACATTTTGATTGTTTCCAAATTTTGGCTATTATGAATAATGCTTCTGTGAATGCAAGTATTTGTGTGGACATATGTTTTTATCTCTCTTGAATAGATACATAGGTGTGGAATTGCTGAGTTCTGTGGTAGTTTCAATTTTTATTTATATCTTCTTTAACTTCCTTCAGTAAAGTTTTCTAGTCATTACTGTACAAGTCTTATGCTTATTTGATAAAGTTATTTCTAAGTGTTTTATTTTTTGATGCTATTGTAAATGATATTACACTCTTAATTCAATTTTTAGATTGTTTGTTCCTTGTGTACAGAAATGAAATTGATTTTCTATATTGATTTTGTATCCTGTGGCCTTGCTATACTTCTAATTTTTTTGTGAACTCCTTAGGATTTTCTATGTATGTTTATGTCATATGCAAATAGAGATAGTTGTACTTTTTTTCCCCTTTCCAGTCTGGATATCTTTTCCTTTTTTCTTGCCTAATTTCCCTGGCTAGGACAGCCAGTACAATGTTGAACAAAAGTAATGAGAACAGATATTTTTGTCTTATTCCTGATCTTAGGGGAAAGTTTCAGTCCTTTATAGTTAAGTATAATGTTAGCTGAGGGTTTATTGTAAATGCCCTTTATTGGCTTAAGAAAATTTTCTTCTATTCCTTGTTTGTTGAATGTTTTTATCATGAAGAGGTTTTGTATTTTGTCAAATGCTTTTTCTGAGACTATTGATATGATCATGTGTTTTTACTTTTCCAATTGAAATGATATCTTATATTGACTGATAGTTGTATGTTGAACCAACCTTACATTCCTAGCATAAATCTCACTTGATCATGGTATATAAACCTTTCTATATATTGCTGGATTTGTTTCTCTGATATTTCATTGAAGATTTTTGTGCCTATATTCATTAGGGACATTGGCCTGTAGCTTTCTTGTGATATCTTTGTCTGATTTAGGTAATACTGGCCTCATAGAATTAGCTATAAGATGTTTCCTCCTATGAGTTTGTGAAGAACTGGTATTAATTCTATTTCAAACTTTTGATAGAATTAACCAGTGAAGCCATCTGAACCTTTGGAAAGTTTATGTAATATTTTGTGGCTAGCATAAGTCTATCCTAAGCAATGTTCCATGTGCACTCTAAGAAATGCATATTCTATTGCTGTTAGGTATAGTGTTCTATAGAATTTTCTTAGGCTGATTTGGTTGATAGTGTTGTTCATGCCTTCTATATCCTTATTGATATTTTGCTTAGTTTTTCTACCCATTATTGAATGTGGTATATTAAAATATCCAACTATTATTGTTGTATTGCATTTTTTTCTCTTCAGTTATGTCAGTTTTAGTTTCATGTATTTTGAGATCCTTTCGTTAGGCATAAATAATTTAAAAATGTTATATTTTCCTGTTGGATCAGCACTTTTATCATTATAAAATATCCCTCTTTGATGCTAATAACAATTTTTGCCTTAAAGGCTATTTTGTCTGCTATTAATATAGCTATTCCCATCCTCTTTTGGTTACTGTTTGCATGTATTTTTTGCACTTATTTATGTTTAGCCTATTTGGGTCTTTAAATATAAGGTGTGTCTCTTGTAGAAAATATATGGTTAAGTTATGTTTATTTTTATCCATTTTGTCAATCCTTGTCTTTTAACTGGAGAGTTTATTCCATTTACATTTATTTTCTTATAAGGAAGGACTAATTTATGTCATTTTTCTGTTTGCTGTATGTCTTATATATTTTTGTACCTCGCTCTACCATTACTTACTTTTTTTTTTGTGATAAATAAGTATTTTCACATATAGAGTACCATTTAAATGACCTTGTTGTTCCTTTTATTATATATCTTTTAAGTTACTTTTTAGTGGTATCCTTGGGAATCACAATTACTGTAACCTTAAAACAATCTTGTTCAGATTAATTTCAATACTATACAGAATTTTTACTTCAATATAGGTCCATTTCCTTTCCATTCCTTTGAGCTAATACTGTCATAGAAATTACTTCTTTATACATTTTTAGTCCACTAACAGTTTTATAATCATTTCTTTATGCAATTGTATTTTAAAGTAGGGGAGGACAAAAGTAAAAAAAATACATTTATACTATCTTTATATTTACCTACATAATTACCTTTATTGGTGTTCTTTATTTCTTTGTGTGGATTTGAATTACTGCTTAGTTCTTTCATTTCAGACTGAAAAACTCTCTTTAGTACTTCTTGTATGTCAGGTCTACTAGTAAAATAATTCTTTCAGTTTTTGTTCATCTGGAAATGTCTTATTTTTTCCTTTATTTTTGAGGAATAGTTTTGTCAAATATAGAGTTCTTAGTTGACAATATTTTCTTTTCAATAATTTGAATATGTAATTCTTCTGTATTATGTCTTCCAAGGATTCTGATGAGAAGTCCACTGTTAATCTTACTGAGGATAACGTACATGCTGACTCACCTCCTTCTTGCTGCTTTCAAAAATCTCTCTGTCTTTGTCTTTCGCCAGTTTGACTATGATGTGTGCTGGGTGTATATCTGTTTGGGTTTATATTAGAGTTTGTTGAGCTTCTTGTATGTGTAGATTAAAGTTTTTTTTTTGTGAAATTTGGGGACTTTTTAGCCATTATTTCTTCAAATATTCTTTCTGCTTCCTTCTCTGCTCCTCTTCTCTTTCTGGAACTCCCATTATGCGTATGTTGACATGCTTGGTGGTGTCTCACAGGTCTATGAGGCTCTTGTCATCTTTCTTCATTTTTTTTTTTTTGCTTTCTGTTACACAGAGTGGATAATCTTAATTGACTTATCTTTGGGTTCTCTGATTCTTCCTTCCATCAGCTCAAATCTGCTGTTGAATGCTTCTACTGATTTTTTTTCATTATAGTTATTGTACTTTTCAACTCCAAATTTTCTATTTGGATCTTTTAAAAGCATCTCTCTTTTCATTGATATTCTCTATTTGGCAAGACATCATTGTCGTTTTTTTTTATTTAATTCTTTAGACATACTTTCTCTTAGTTCATTGAACATATTTTTCAAAGCTTCTTTGAAGTCTTTGTCTAGCGAATGCGATGTCTGAACTTCCTTAGGAACAGTTTCTAATGACTACTTCCCCCCCCCATGTGTATGGGTCATATTTTCTTGTTTCTCTATGAGTTTTATATTTTTGTGGAAAACTAGACATTTTAGATAATATAATTTGGCAACTTTGGATCACATCTTCCCCTTCCCCAGGGTTTATTGTTGTTTTGTTAGTTTTTTTTTTTTCTGTCCTGTTATTTAGTGTCTTTTTTGTGCTAATTCTAATGTACTGACTGTAGTGTATAGCCATGTAAGTCCACTCAGTTTAGTGATTAGATAATGATTAATCAGATATTTCCTAAAATGTCTTGAATCAAAAATTCTTCCATCCTTTTCCCAGGGGACAGGATGGAAGTGAGACTGTGCTGTTTGGGGCATGCCTTCAACACTCAGGCAGGAAGCTCACAACTCTGCCTTAGCCTTTACTTCTGGCTTTCATAGAGCCTTAAGGTCATAGCCACAGATGAGAAATTGGTGTTCTCTCAAATCTTTCCTGGGCATGTACACAGCCCTGCTCAGCCCTGCGCATCTAGTTCTCCTAGATCCCCAGGAATATATCGGAGCTCTTTAAAAACACTATGAACATCTACTGTCCTAGATCTTTTTTTTTTAAAGTTTTTGGCTAAGCTCCTGCTTGCTGGAACTGGTAGAATCACCTCAGGCAGCTGTGATGTTAAACAATTGCTGCTGATTGCTTTTAAGGAATGCTCTGCAGATAGGGATTTTCTTATGGAGCAAGATCTAAGTCAGGTCAAATAATGAAAACACTGCTTGAATGGAGCCTTCCAGAGAACTATGAGATGGGCTAAATGGTGACATTATTCTAGGGATGGAATTTTAAAAAATAATTAAATTACAATTTACATACAATATTGTATTAATTTCAGGTATACTACATAGTGATTAGACATTTATATAACTTTTGAAGTGATTGCCCCAATAAGTCTAGTACCCATCTAACACCATACATAATTATTACAATATTATTGACTATGTTCCCTATGCTATATTTTACATTCCTGTGGCTTATTTACAATTGTAATTTGTACTTGTTATTGCCTTCACATTTTTCATAAGATGGGACTTTTTGAGGAGTTCTAAACCCAGTCTACTCCAAACCCTGAATATGGACCATATTTTTCTGTTTCTTTATGAGTCTGCTCCCTCTGATGGCTGTAATGCTGTTGTTGTATTATCATTTTCTTTACAACTACTATGGTTGTGAGTCTGCTATTTTTTCAAGGTTACTTTGGAACTGGGGAGAGGGACATGGAAGTAAGCCAGTTTTTTGACTAAATGATCCTTAATTGCTTTAGGTCTTTGGTTAATTTCCAGCTTTCTAAAAAGTTGAATTTTGCAATTTTGCCAGTGTTTTGTTGCTTTTATGGAAGAGTGGATTTACAGAAGTCCTCATTCTGCCATTCCAGAAGTCCCACCTGGTTAGCTATTATTTTATTATACAAGCTGTTCCTCAGCTTACTTTATTTTTCTCATCTGACAATGCCTCTTGGAGATTTGTCTATATCAGGTCACGCAGATCTTCTATATTGTTTCAGAGTAGGGATTCAGAATAATTTATTTAACCAAGCCCTCTCACTGGACCATTTAGTTTTTTCCCCCAGTACAATCATTATGTTTTATATATATTACAAATATATATCTTTAGGTTAAATTCTCAACTGAGGACTAGTCAAAGAGTATATGCAGTTCCAAGTTTGATTGATATCATCAAATTGCCCTCAAAATAGATGCATTAATTACTTGTTCTCTACTACCCTATCTAAGTGCTTTTCTTCATATATACCTGCCAGGACTGAGAATCTTAATTCTTGATAACTCAATAGTTAAGAAGATGATATCACATTCCGCTAATTCATTTATCTATTTTTTACTTGGTTTTAATACAATAAATATGATTAAACAGCATAGTATAAGGCTACTTTGCTTATCTCACACACGCAGTTTAAAAGGCCCTTTGGACCTAAGCTATGTTAAAATAAGCAAGAGGAGGGAAAAAGCAGTTGGAAATGTGAGAACATCACAGAGCATACTTTACTACCAAAGTGGCTTTTCCGATGGTTTGCAAAAGCAGTCTGGGGATAAAGCCATCATTCAAAACCTGCTGTTGCCATTGTTTCATGGACGGGTGACTTTACACTATTAAGAGTCATGGTTATTGTTGGAAAAATGGAGTCCTACACACTGGAATTTGGCATAATGCCTCAGGGTAGTGAATGCATAAATTGCACTTGGGACCTGATAAGTTCTGACTAGAATTTACAGTTGCTCACAAATATTTTGGGTAGCTACTGGTGACCTTTTTCTTTCACAGTTGCAACTAGAAAGAATTGCACAGGCTTTGGGCTCACAAATTGTTCGTAGAGGATACGAGAAGAATACTATTATGTCCAGCCTGCTTTAAAAGTATTTTATGATACAGAAGAAAATAATGATGTTTAAAATGAAGTTGAAAAAAATCCAAGGTCTGCAATTGAAGACCCGATATGCTTAAATGCCTAGGTAATGTTCAGGAGGGATTTATTATGACAACCATAAAGAAAACATTCCCCTTGTTTAGGCTAATGTCTTCAATTATGTTAGTTTTCTTTTGGGCACTATCATGGTTTCCAAAAGCTATAACAAATTTGCTTAATACACATATTGTTATTTTATATCCTCCATTTATGGCCATTCATAGACTATAGATATTGTGCTACTCAAATCAGGCCTTTCTGTAGTGGAATTGAGTGAAAAGCTCATAGGAGTTAGGGGTGGAGGGGAAGATGAGCAGATTTTACTAAGTTGCCACCGTCAACTCCGTGGTGACTTTGAAAAATTTGCTTAATGTCTCTGTTTTCAAATATCTTAAGTGAGGCAGTGAATTAGGAAGGAACATAGAAAGCATTATCAAAACATTACACTGATCACATATTGTTCAGGGAAATTTAACTTGATCAGGTAAACCTGTGATACAGGACTATATCTTAAATCATTTTTCTCCTTACAATAATTTTGTACTTCTGTACCTTAGTAAATAAAGTAAAAATCATGTAATCACAAAATTAAAAAAAGCACTAGTACTTTCTCTTTTAATGTAGACAGTTGGTATAACATAGTGGTTAAGTGCATGCGTTTGGAGCCAGAGTGCCTGCCTTCATATCCTGGCTCTGTCACTTACAGAGTATGTGACCTTGGGCAATGTCTCAGTTTTTTCATTTGTAAAATGAGAATAATAGTAGTTCTTACCTCATCTAAGATTTATATGAAGATTAAATTAGTTAATAAAAGAAAAACACTTAGTGAAGCAGAATAGATAGCCCAGGGATGCCTCATCCCCCTCTAGGATATAGTTCCAGAAATTTTTTTCCTTTCTTCAGGCCTCTACCTGTTTTAGCTCAGGCAAGGGGAGATAAACTCACACTAGTCTTTCCCAGCTTAGATGCCATCTTCAGCTAAGGCTTGACTTTTGGCTAATTATAGTATCATTATGATCTCATTTGCACTGCAAATATTGTGGTTCCCATCATGCAAATGACAGTTCTAGAAACACCATATAAGGAAGACAGGACAGAAAACTGAGCTCAACACCTACTGGGAGGAGATAAGGAAGCTGCTCTTTCTAGGTTGCATGCCTTGCCCCCAAGAAGAATAAAAGTTTATATTCCAAGCATCCTAAAGCGACTCTCTCCCTCTCCTTCTCCCCCACCCCCTCTCTCCTTCTTCTCAACCCTTCCCCTTTCCCTCCTTTCCCCATCCTCTCCCTTCCCCTTCCCCTTCCCCTTCTCCTTCTCTCTCTCCCTTTTCCTCATTTGCCCACACTCCCCTCTTGAGTGTTCTGCCTGCTGTTTGTCTTGCCCTTGAATTCTTTCTCATGGCATAAGACAAGAACCTGGTCACTGGAGCTCTGAGCTCTCCAGCAACATTAGTACTGGGCAAATAGAAAGCACTCAATTAATGTTAACAATTATTATTATTATTAATTTAAAATGCTCTCCTTTGCTTAGGCACTTAGCAGTATCTAGTAAGGCAGGAAGAGGCAGAGAGCTGGTAGGTATAAGAGCCATGGAACCAGAGTCATTCCTTCAGTCTCACTAAGGAGATCATAGTTCTGATGATGGTGTTGGTGACACACACGTCAGTCATTGTTCTGACCACACATCAGGGTGTTTTGTAAAGAATATGTCAGTGTTATTTAAAATGTATTCCTTGAGCTACTTGCATCAGAATCACCAGGGGAGGGAAGAATTGATAAAATGCAGAATCCAGAGCTTCATCCCAAACCTGTAGAATTAGAATTTCTAGACCTCCAATTTAAGACTGTACATTTTTAACAGGCACCCTAAGAGGGTTTTGGGGAAAAGCTAAAACACAGATCAACTTCCCTCCCCTTCTCCCAACCCCACAAAATCAAAATATCGGAGACAATGACAATACCCTTAAATTATAACATTTCTCAGCGTTTTCTATATAACTTTTCGTAAACTCAAAGGGAAAGATTAGTTCATTAACAAAACGCAGACACTAGGGAAATTTCTGGACCTCCAATTTAAGACTGTACATTTTTAACAGGCACTCTGATGTACACTAAAGTTTGAGAACCACTGGATCAAGCTATATTTAGATATGGTTTGTTCAGAACACAGTAAGCAGCTAGTCACGCTGGCAATAATGTTAAGTATATGAATCTAAATTCAGCTTGACCCAGGAGCTGCTCTGACTTCACTTGCTTCTGCTGTCAAGCTAATGAATAATCTTTTCTTGAATTTTTTAACTCAGTTGGCAAAATATCCTGTTCCTGGGCATAGTAAACAAAATTTAATTTCTAGTTCTATAAGACTTTTGTCACATAAATTTTTGGTGCTAGGCTGTAGCTCTTGATTTTACCAGTAGGGAGCACAGTCCGTCTATTGATCTTAGGTTTTGTATAACAAAGAAGTCTGAGATGGTCTTTTCTATATTTTAGTATGGAAAGCTTTTCCTGGGGGTTTGGATAATAAGAGACAGGGAGGGATCACTCTTGTGTGGGGTAAGAACCTGACCCTCAGGGTGGGATTGCTCATTTTTCAAAGATGACACAGAATAAAACTTTTATATCTAAAACTTTTATATCTGAAAAATATGGTTTCGTAAGCATACTACTTTATAAAATGAAATAGAGCCCCCTTTTTATGAGTAACACATTCCAATTGAGCACTTCAGAATGGTGCATGAAATAGAGAAACTATAAGAAAAATTATGAGATGTCGAATTACTCTATTTTTGAAAGCAACGTGCTTTGACATGTGGAATTAAACACTTGGAGAGAAATACTGGAATGCTAGATGAAAGATAAATTTCAAATTTCTGTGGTATGAGGTGTTTTTCTCAGCTCCTACAGATCATTTAATTATCATCTAAAAGGAAACTGAACGGCAGAGGGTTTGGGGGTTTTGGGGAAAAGCTAAAACACAGATCAACTTCCTCCCCTTCTCCCAATCCCACAAAATCAAAATATCTGAGACCATGACAATACCCTTAAATTATAACATTTCTCAGCGTTTTCTTTATAACTTTTCGTAAACTCAAAGGGAAAGATTAGTTCATTAACAAAACGCAGACACTAGGGAAACAAAGTTTAGGAAAAAAATTGGACTGAATATGAAGACAAATAGAATTTCTGTGAAGAGATCTCTCAGTACTTGAAATAGGCTTTATTCTTACGATGCCTACATATAATACTGGGTTAAACGCTGGGGAATGACAACATTTATTGAATGCCCATGACGAATGTGCTGTAGGGAATCAGTTTGTGTTGGTTGGCCTGAAGACGGTGAATATGTTTCAAACTAATAAATTTTTTTATTTATTTTTTCTCTGATGGCCTAAGTAGTCATTATAGTTTCTCTGAATATAAAAGTTTATACTCCTGGGATTAGTACAAAAATTGGTTACAGCCTTTTATATCTCCAAAGTCATATTCATTGGGATGATGGATGGGATCCATTGATGGTGCAAAAAATGAAGATTTAGAAAAATAAGTGTGGATTACCAGCTACTTAAAAGAAAAGGGAAATTTCCCTGGGTGACAGTAAAATAAAACTTGTTTTATCTGGCCTTAGATTCTCACATCTGCACTGTGTATTATGTGTTATGAAATTTACACTGCTCTACCAGTCACATTTTGATTCCCCATAATGTAGAAGATGAACTTTCTCTAGTCAATTTAATTCTGTCCAAACAAAACCTCTCAATGAATAATTTTCATTTTGTAAAGCTCTTACTCCAAAAACTGATGAGGATTTTTTAAAAGACAAACCTGTCCCACACTTTTTTCAAAATCGTGCTCTATTTTCATTCCAAAATGAGAGCTATATGACTTATTTGGAATTTTTTTTTCTTCTCTTCTTTTCCAACCAGTTCTAAATCCCTTAGTACCACTCCCACCACTGCCCCACCCCCACCACACTGCTGGTAAAAATGAAAAAAAAAAACAAATAAAAATCTTGCAACAAATAATGGTAAATTGAATTATTGTTTTGTAATGTATTATCTTTGACTACAGCAACTGTATGGCACTGTATCCACCTTGACATGTGACATGTGGAGTTAGTTCTCAGCAAAATAATGAAGTAAGTAAAATTGGTTTTGGTTCTCTCCCTACCTTTAGCCTTTTCACCTGTAGTGCCTTTATTTCACAGATTCCTGTGGATGCTTTCCTTGAATATATCCTTTATTTATTTCCCCATTAGTGTTTTTGGTTCCCTTTACTTATAGTCATATTCTTCAGAGGAAAAATTAATCTTATAGACTGGTTTGTGATCATATGAATGGTTCTTAATTTGTTAATGTTTTATCACTTTTGAAGTAATGTATTTGCATTTAACAGAAATTTTGAGAAACAGCAACTTAATACAAAAATAATTACTTTAATAACAGTGATTCTAGATGCTCTAACAAATTTTTAGGTATGGCCAATATGGGCTATTGCCTCTCCCAGCATGACTTCTTGCTTTCTTCCTCAGTTAAACAGAATTGTGATTTTATTTGGTGTGAATAAAGACACCTAGAACAAAGACTATTACTAGTCTACTTTGAAGCTACATTTGGCCATGTGGTTAATTTCAGTTTTATAACATGTAAGTGGAAGTCTCCCTAAAAGATAGAGAGTGGCCTTTTGTCTTGCTCAGCTTCATTGTGATGCCAATCTGGAAAATAAACATCATGGCTAGAACTGGATTTAGCTCAGATCATATGTTGATCTTGAGGATGGAAACCACATATTGAGGATGCTGGAGCAGAAAGGTAGATAGATACATGGGTCAGTTGACTGGACTATCTGGAATACCTACTTCTACCTTGTTTATGTCATGCCATTTGGGGATTTTCTGTTATAGTCAGCTGAACTTAATCCTAAGGAGACAGAAGACACATATCTTTGGGAAATTGGAGCTTTGTGGTATTTCTCAGCAAAATTGCTAGGGTAATTCTGAAAAGACCATCACTGTTCACTCTTGAAAGAGAGAAGTTCTCTGTCTCTGAGAGCATATGGAAAATTCTTGCTCTTATGAATCTTTCTGAAAGAAAAATCTGTCTCACATTTTCTTAATTGTTTAGAGGGTATAGACCTTATCATTATAAATATGTTGTAAATGACTAGACAAAAAAGAGGATAACCCATTTCTATCTGCCATGCTATAGTGTCTAGCAGAGTAGAGTGCTGGGTTCTTCATATCTTATTGATCAATTAGTGAAATGGTTACCCCAGATTGACATGCCCTTGTAGAAAGATACTCTCAAATAAAGAAATAGTTTGGAGGACCAGGAAATGTAAAAGGTCAACCACAAACCCTTCTGATTTGAACATGATATGATGTAGTATAATCAAAACATCAAAAGCTATTATTGGGAACATGGGGGACTTACATCACAGTGGTACACCAGATAGATATATGTTACTAGAACAACACTGCTGTGAAGAGATGACCTCAACCTCAAGGAATGGATTTCAGTAGACACAGTGAATTTGTGAGTGGCATGCTCCATGTGAAATAAACAAGCTCAAATTCATGTGTTCTAGTTGTAGCAAGCCAAACTGCTTCTTTTTTAACTCTCTACTTCCATAACTCAACCGTAGCTAGTCCTCATACCCTAAATCTCCAGCCTTTGGCAAGTGTCTTATTCTTTGCTCACTGATGATTGATATGGGTATGTGCTTAAATTGTGTTTTAGTAGCCAACATCTCTGTAAGACCAGCAGATATACTGCTGTCAGTGGAAAATTCAGAATGGCAAATGATAGCATCAGCAGAGAAGGATAAATATAAATAATATATTCATATCACTATTAGACAGAAATCATCTCAGAACTATGAAGTTGCTGGATTTTGTTTATTTGTTTTGGTTGAGGAATTTATTGTGGTTTGGTCTGTTTCCCTTGTTTCAATCTGCCTCTATCTTTCTGAGCCCTTTTAGCAAAGATAACAGGCTTGAGTGTCCAATAAATGAATAAGAGAACAAATACGCAAACTGAACCCAAATATCAAAGCAATAAGTATTCAGAGACTAATTCACTCATTAGGCTACAAATGCCAGAACTGACTATTGATCTAAATAAATTATCAGTGTAGTGCAGTCCTTGGGTAAGTAGTTTTCATGAGAATTAATTAAAGATACTGGAGGAGACTTAAGAGCAGGACTTTGGAATGAGCCACAGATAATATTTCTTGTGTGTACATTCATACCTGGTTTTTAATATGGAGCTACTTTGCTTTCTTGTTAGGGAACAGCATGTTGTCAGCAAAATCATGCCCCAGAGTGAAACTTCTTTAGAAAAGGAAAGCAAAATGAAATCATGTTTAAGGGTATAAATAAAATAGATTCATGCATTTCCTGACAGCCTGAATGAGAAAGTCCATATTTATCTCAGTAAGCTTTCAGCGTTAGACTTTAAGAGCCAAAGTGACAGTTTTGGGCTCAGCCAGACAGTGAGCCTTATATATAAAGATTCAAAATAGATTTATTTTGCCCCTTGTCCTGCCAAAGAGCCATTTTAGGTGTGCAGGAAAGGCGCTGAGCACACTAATGCATAGTGTCCTTATGCTGAGTGGGAGCAATGGATGGCTTCACCTCACCTGAGTTTTTTAATTGGAATTTAGATCCCTAAAGAATCTGAAAGATAAAATACTTCTTGTGATTTCACGGCAGATGTGCCTTTTGCATTTTTGCCTTTTTTATACATGGAATCATTGAAAATTGAGAAGAAAATACAAAAAGCCTGTATTTGTATAATGGAAATAGATAATTGAGCTGTGGACAATCATCTCTGCTTTTGATCATTCTGGAATTAGAGAAATTCTTCATACTTATAGAAATAGACTATACCAAAAGATAAGGAATACCAAAATGAATTTAAGTAAGATAAGGACTTTTATCCCAAATTTTAACAGAATTCCAGGTCAACGTTTTGTTATAATATTCTGAAGAGTCTTGTAGTTGTGCTCTTTTAAAATCACCTCTTTTTCCTCTACATTCTTCTCTCCTTTCTCATTGCCTTCAATAAAAAAAAAAATTAAAGGTCACATATAATTTCAATACTATGCTAAGTTTTGGACAAAGCAAAATGGGAGAGCATATGGACTCTTTTTTAGAACTTGCAAGTTAAATTTGTATGTAAATGGTAAGTGCTCTGAGTAATATACTAACTTATACAGGCATGGAATAAAGTAGAGAGGATTTAGTTTTCATGTATAGGTAAGTGGAAAATAATATTTTTTAATCTCTTCAAATTAGTGAGAGAAAACTCTGTAATGGAAATAGTATGACTGCACAAATAGAGCACGAGGCTAATGTCCCTGAGACAAACAAAGGGGATGGGTAGAGCGATAGGAGGAGAAAAGGGATATGAGATGGTGGTTAAGGGTGGTTTGAGGAAGGACTATTTGAATGCAAGTTAGGCTTGATCTTTAATGTAGCAAGTAGCTATTACAGACTTTCAGGAAAGGAAATGGCATTCATAAAATCTATAGGTGAAAAACAAACTGTGTGTAATAGTATTCATTCTGCTTTCAGTCTACAGCCTGAGAACTTCATTAGGGAAGAGGTTGTAACAGCTGTGCTAATAAATAACCTGTGGCCTTGACCATAAGCATGATTGAGGGGTGGTTTAGGAGAACAAACTGGAAATATTTGGCATAAGTCAAGTGGAAGACAGAGATACATTAGAATTATTACAAGATCTCTGACTTGAGAGGTCAAAGTGACTTTGGTGTCTTTCCATGTAATGGAGAGGCTGGGTTTGAGGAAGGGTGGTGGAAGAAAGAGAGGCAGCTCTAGCTTCAGTGGGGTAGGCCTGAGTGTAATGCAAGGCATGATGCAAGGAGTCTGCATAGGATTCCAAAGAGGGGCAAAATCTATGACAGGAGAGTGATATCACACTTTTTCCTTTTCCAGCCTGGCTTGGGCCTATATGAAGTGACAGACTACTGTGTTTCAGTTTATTTGTTTGCTGTTTTGGTTTGCTTTTTTCTAAGTGCAAGATAATTTCAATGCTTCTTTAAGCATGTCCTTATATTTTCTTCAAACTCCCAGTCTGCCTACTTAAAGGGATTACACTTTCATGTATATAGTATGCCATCTAATTAGTTGTTTGTATAAGCTTCTGTACTTGGGATTATATATTTTGGGTGTCTTTATTTTTCCTTTGGAAATAATAAGTATACCTTCTACTTCATTTATACCCCCCATAGAGCATAGTATATATAGTACAATGCAGATTGCATAAAATTGAGGATCTCAGGAATTTAAAATTATTGGTGATCTTAACAACCAATGTTAAAAATGAATAATTTATTAAAAATGATAAAGAATATCATAAATGCCATATAATCTCAAATCAATTTAATATATTTTACATTTTCTATATCAACTATAAATGAATACCTGTTGTGTTCACTGAAGTACTCCAATATTCTCCAATGCCTTCTAAATAATTAATAACAAGAAAATATTTTCAGTGATGTTGCATTGTTAGATATATTTTATTCTACTCTCATTCCATGAAAATTTGTAATCAACTATAGTGTGCATGCTAATTTTCAATCAATGATTGGCTAATCTTAACTCATTGTTGGGCGAATCTATTTCTATTTGCTTCCTCAACTGAATGGGGGAAAATGACTCCTGGCTCACAGGTATCTTGGTGAAGATTTTACTCTTTGAAAGTGCTTTTCTGATAGAAAGTGCCAGACAGATACTTTCATACCACAATAACTTTGAAGTTGAGCAATGAAGGAGCTATCTTCAAATGAAACTGAAAGGAATGACAGATGGTCAAACAGGAATTTCAACACTAGAACTAGCTGGAACATTAAAGTTAACATTACTGTCTAACTACTTTCCTTTTCCCCTTTGCCCTTTTTCCCTCATTTAAGCAAAATATCAGGTGATCAGGAACTAGGCCTTACCCTTCCTTTTAAGAAAGTGGCATACTGGCATGGCATAGGGAATGCAGTTAGCATAACTATATTGGCTAGGTGGAAAACCAGAAGAGAGAAGGAGCAATTAAGGGGATCATTTTATAAACTACATAAATGACTAACCAATGTACTATATACTTGAAACTAATTAAAATAAATTAATTAAAAAAGCCACGGGGGTGGGGGAGAAAGTGGCATACTGCTAGTTCTTTATGGTTTTGGAAGACAAAAAATCCCATTTGACTCCTCACCTCAGTAATTTTCTACGATGCCTGTTTCTCTGAATAATATTTATGGGTTTATCTTTTCCAAGCAATTACCTTGGAAAGTTATGCAACCAGACACTGATCTAAAGAGAAGTCAGATCTGAAGGTTATGAAGTATTGAATTTGTTGAAAGTTGAGTTCCTGTTCACAGGAGCAGAACCTGGGACCACCCCTCTTTTTTTTTTTTTTTTTTTTTTTGTTAGGTTAACTTTTTCCTTTGCTGAGTCTGAGCACTTTGAATATTTTAGTGTTGGCCTGCTGTGACTCACAGCCCATTCAGCAGCTTGATAGATGCTTAAGCAAGTCTACAATATGTCTCTCACATAATTAAATATTGGAGTTATGCACAAAAGGACAAGTTTTTATGTACTAGTTATGGGGACATTTTATCATCAGCCCCTCATTTCCACTTTCTCAATACAGCACAGTAAAATATGGTATTTGAGAATTCTTGTGCTTTGCCTTTTACGCTTCCCCAAACCTGATAAAATGCAAGTTTCCAGTGTTGTCATCCATGTTAGACAGTTCTGCTCCATCTCAGATGCAGGAAATACTCTTAGTTAACACTTACCCAGTGTGTTCAGCAGCAATCAGACCATTGATGATGATGTAGAAGTTTATTAGAACATGAGAGAGGAATTACCTACAAGTAATTCTATAGTACTGGCTACCAGAAGCCAAATGTCTCATAGGTGTAAATTCATTGAATAGCATGCATTTATTATATATTGGCTGCCGGAAATTTAAGCAATGAGCTCAAACTTGCTATTAGACCCTTCCCAGCATGCGGGCCACCCACCAGTTGCAAGGCATGATGACACGACAGATAACCCGTCCTCCTTGGTAGCAGTACGGATATGGGTAGTAACCTAGTAAAGGTTCGCAGACGCGGCGGCAGTAGCGGTTGCCTCGACGGCAGTAAATACAACAATAACCTCTCTCATCCAGCATGGGATCAAAGTCTATTCCATTTTCAGTCTGAAAGAAGAAGAAGTCAGTGTTGGAGGGAGAGGTTCACTAGGAAGAGGTCCACCCAGCAGGAGAAAATTATAAGACTATATGAGTTGGGGACTGGTAGGAAATTTACCCTGATCGTGGAGATAACCTCGATAGAGATCAAGATAGATTTTGAATGAGCCTCCTGGGGATTCCAAGTTTCTTAAATATTTTTTTGTTAAAACAATGGCCATTCTCCTTTCAATATCTTTGATCTGAGGGGTAGTGAGTTTTGTGAGGGCTCTTTGCTTTTCCTCTAACAGGAATAACAGAAACACAACTCACATAGTCATTTATTGGAAGTTCTTCCTCACTTGCTTGTCTGGCTTGACGGGTCTTCTCCATTTTCTCTTGAGGGACTACCCACTGCTCGTTTTGTTCAATGCCTTTTTTTTGGTTGGTAGGAAAGTGAAGATCTTCACCATCCTCCTCAAAGTCTTGTAACTCTGAAACTAAGGTAATCAATACAAAGTTGGGATGCAACTACTTTGCAAATGTTTGTGAAAGAAGTGTGTGGGGCAATGGCATTTTGAAGTAGAGATTTTCCTTGCGTCTTCTCATTGCCAGTTTAGGTATGCATGTACCACTTTTCCAAGCTCTTTCAGCTGATATTTTAAGGAGCTTTTCCAAAACAAATCTTTGCTTATTCAGCATCAAACACTTACTGCTTTGCCTTATTAGCATACTAAATTAAAAATTGAAAACAGGGAACCTTCGTATCTCCCACAATGATTTTCCCCGTGGTAAGTACTCAAATATTTTTTAGTTACTTGATTTGATCTCGTGCCCTCTGTACTCCTCCCTTTCCCTTTCTCTTTCCTGTCTTAATTTTTTAAAACTTTCTATTTAGAAATAATCTTAGATTCACAGAAGAGATGCAAAGATGGTACAAAGTCCCTGTATACCTTTCATCCAGTTTCCCCTAATGTTAACATCTTACATAACTATAATACAATGATCAAAACTAAAAAAAATCAACATTGATACAATACTATTAACTAACTGATAGACTTTATTCAGATGTCATCATTATTTCTACTAATGTTGTTTTGAAAAAGAATACTGAAGCAGAAGTTTTAGCATCTAACCCAGGGTACCACATTGCATTTAGTTGCCTTTTTAAGGCCGAAGAATGCCAGTAGATTCCTGTATTGTTTAGAATGGCCTCTCTTGGGTAATATGGCAATCTATTCTGCCCAGAGTGAGGGAGGCCAAGTTCTATGTTAGCTGAACAGAATAAGATGTCTGGAGACCTTTGCCTTCTCTAGAAGTTGAGAGTGGGACTCTTCTACTCCAAACCTCTAGCCCTCAATTACATTTATAGTGATTCCTAAAACAACCACAAAGACAATTGCATTTCAGTGACTGTTCTATCTTCTGGGGAGAATGTGGTCATTTGACATAAAATATCTTTCTTGAGACAACAGAACATTGTTTCGGCTTTTTCCTCTGGTCTTGGGTTGGGCATACAGTGGTTTGAGCAATAGTCTGGTATCCTGACTGCAGTGAATATAGATGTGCAAAGAAAGACATATAAGCTTTCTGCTATCGCTGGTCACATTAGGGTGGTGTTACCTATGCTGGGATATTTAAAAGCCTGTCAGCATTAATTTATCTGATTTATAACTTGGCTGTGAAAAATTCCCTCCTCACTGGCAGTCAGCATACACAGTTTCATCTAAGAAGATATAAGCAGATCATTTGTTTTCCTATAAATGTAGTTGCTGAGTGCTGAGAACCTGTTACTGACTTTGGGAAAAGGAGGGGGAAGATGAGGCCATACCTGCTATTAGAGTGGGATTGATCCAATACATGGTCACATTATCACAAATCTCCAGAATCTTAGAATTTTTAAGGAAGTCTCGATTTTCAATAGGCTTTTCTGCTGGGACCCAAATCACTGACTGTTCAAAGAAAGTTGTGGTAATTTCTTCATTCTGAGAGAAGGAAGTAGGGTAGAGATAGGCAGAGACATTAATAAAATGAGTGAGACGTTATGGACTACTGAAAGAAAAAAAAAAGCTATATTTTGAGTCTGAATGAAAATTTCAATCCCAGGGATGCTGGTAAAGTAGCTCTGTGCCTTGCATACAGTAGGTGCCCTTGGGAGAGTTAACAACCCATCCCTCTTTCTAACAGTAAGGCTGCTCACTGAAACAGGAGCCTTCTCTGCTACCATTTCACTTAAATTCAGGAAGACTCTCCATAATTATCTGGGCCTCCTACTGAATCATATAAGTTTTAATTTGGCCTTATGGAATCTTGAGTGATTTACATTTGTTTTCTCTCTTTTAAATGGGTACCATGAGTGCTTCCCTTGTTTTAGATTTGCAATTATGATTCCAAGCAGGATTTGGTCTCAAACCAAACCAAACCAAACCAAAACAAAACAAATAAACCAAACAAAACTGCTATATTCTAAATTGGTGAGATCAATGAAATAGGAACCAAACCTAATATTTTGACTTTACAAGATTTGCCTGTTAACGGTTGCTAGGTGCAGTACAAAAGATGTTTTTGTTTTAACGTCAAGTCTCCAGTTTGTGACTTCACTGGCCTTACCACTATTTTACTCCTTTCATTCCAGATGCTTAGAGTTTGTCTCACAGAGTGTTTTTTCTTTAGGTAGCATTTCTTATATTGTCAAGAATGCCGCCTTCTCCTCAGTTTCTAGTATTGGAAGTAGATATCTTGTGTACCTAGTTCTTACTCATTTGTCTTTTGGGCATCGACATTTTTTCCCTTACTCTTAATAATGCTTTTCCTTTTCTCTTTTGTCTCTTTCAAGCTTCATGATTTCAGTGTTTTTATTATTTCCTTGAAATCTGGCTTTGTATAATTTTACCCTAGTCTTTAAAACTCTCAAGTCTTAGCTCCTTTGCTCTTGAGTCTATAAAAACCTTGGGAGGCATTGAAAGGAATTGTATAAAATGAGGTCGATATGCCCACTAGCTTTGTTAGCAAAATCCGGGTTATTTCTGTACCCGCTCTGCATGTTTAACACTCACAAACCATGGATACGGTGGTGAGAGAAGTATAGAATAAGAGGGTTTTTGTTACTCAAGACTACAAATTTACCTCATAAAAAATCTGTAGCCTGAATATAAAAAAATAGCTTTTTTCTTGAAGATAAAATAATTTTGCTATCATGAAATGAATACTCATGATATTAAAAACATCTGGCAAAAATAACTGAAGAATAAATTCAGGACAAAATAAGACATTATGGGCCTTTGCCTTCATTTATTTATTTTTCAGAAAATAAATCCTGCTGTGTCAGTTTGAACTATCATTGCTGCCTGGACCTACTCAAACGTTATTTTCTGTACCTACTCAAATGTTATTTTCTGTAAAATGAAGCATATGATACTGAGTATAGTACCTTTCTATCCTATTAATTTTCCTTTCATCTTCCTTGTCTCCTATAGCAATTCTAATATCCTGGAAATTTTTTTGTTCCTCAGATGCATCTAACTTATGCTTATTTGAAAAAAAATCTCCAAAAATGTTCACTAACATAGACCTTGAGAGCAGAATATCTTCTGTGGGGAAATTCTAGTAATAAGGGTTTGTAACTTCTCTGGCCCTGAGGAGACCAGTAGCATGCCTGTGGGAGTCAATGACAACTCTGACACTTGGGTAAAAGAAAGGAAAAAGTGCTCCTCACCCTACCTCACCTCCCAAAAAATAAAGAAAGAAAAAGAAAAATACAAATGTGTAGATGAGAATTAAGATGGCGAGAGTTGGGTAGGAGAAAAGTAAAAAAGAATAGGGAAGAGAGAAGAAAGAAAAAGAAATATTTTAGTATATAGAGAGACCACCATGCCATTGTCATAATCTCATTTTAGTTAAACTCTAAAACAAACCAAACAAATATTTGTTTCTTCCTGTCTATAATGTAGGTATGCTGTTACAACATGGCCTTAGCTAAGGTTTACCTTCTTCCTTCACTGATAGCAACATTCTGTAATGGCAGACAGAACAAGAGGGAAAAAATAAGAGCCTCGAGGGCTTTATTGATGGCTGTATTTTAGGCAATAATCCTCCATCTCCCACTAGGCTTTCAGGGGTCACTCACTGATTGCACCGTACCCTAGGTTACTTCACTCTAGCGTAGCAGTGTGTTTTCAAAGAAATTGTAGTACACTGTAGTTCTCACCTTCTTTGCTTTTACCTTTCCTAGTGAGCTTAAATGTGGATTATTACACTAGCAGTCCAGCATAAAATGTTAAAGTGAATGAACAGAAATCTTTTAAATAAGTGAATGTTACAGTGTGACAAAAGTGACAAGGATCCCTGGTGGCCTTTGAACTTTTATTTTTAGGACTTAATCTTATGAAGAGTTGATTTTGTTCTACTGCTCACCTCTCTTACTAGAAATCTTTGCTTTTGGAGCAAAGGTACATAATGTTAATGGCTACCCAGGTATAAAAGTACAGTGTTGCACTTAATAGCATGAACTTATTTTTTTGAAAGGCCTGAGTTCAAGATGCCAATTTGCTCCTCTCTAGCTGTGTGACCTTGGGCAAGTCACTTTTCAGTTCTGAGTCCAAGTTTCTTCACCTGAAAATGGGGATAATAATAGTATCTATCTATTATTATAGGGTTTGAGTGAGAATCAGATGAGAGTAAAACATTTAGCACAATGTCTGGCACATAGCACACAATAATAAACAATGGCTTTTACTATCACTATTATTCTTACATACCTCATCTATTTCCTCTTCTGGTTCAGAAAATTCAGGAATCACTTTGATCTGAGTTTTGATGAAGCATTTTTGAAGACCTACAAAGTAGATGCCAGTGTACCCCTATAAAACAAACAAAAAAACCCCTCCTGAAATAGACACAATTTATGAGTTCCACGATCTGTCAAGGCCTTAGGCTGGCAAAATTTGAATTCTAAGGGAAAGCTTTGTCTCATAAATTAAACAGAGGCAATAGGCTATTTTTAATTCTGCTAAATATTTTAATATGCTATGTAGGAAGTCTTAGAGGGTAAATACCTAGCTTACATTTTTAAAGTCATGTACTTCCAATGTTTCATCAGTGCCATTTCCGCTTCTGAATATTTCGGTTCTGGTCACAGGATCAATTTCCATGTAAATCTTCTTCTTTTCTCCATTGCTATAGAAAGTGTGCTCCATGTCATATGTCTGGGAGAAGAGAGGAAAACAAGCTCTGCATGTCCCTTTATAAGACACTTTAATTGGGTAATATCTGGGGCACCTTCTCTTTCTAGAGCTTTTGTAGTGAGGTGCCATCTTGACAGTTTGCCATTGGGAATTCTCTGAGACTTGAGATTAAAGTGAGGTGCCTTTTGGAGTTGGAGCTGATATGGGGCTCCTTTTGGAGCCAGTATTTTGTATTCAACCCAAGTTGCTGAACTAACTACTAGGAATTCCAACAGTGTTCTTGGCAGCTTTGACTAAATAGCAAACCAGCTTGTAAAGTGTTTCCCTCTTGTGCTGAGCAGAGGGATCACCTAAAACCTATGCTGCTTCTTTATGCTACCATTTGCCTTTCCAAGTGCTCAGTGGGCACCCTCTCATTCCCCATGAAATTCACTAAGGTTGAGAAAGAGATATAAATATATTTAGAATGCTTAGCTATTTCTCTTTATCTCCTTATCTCTCCAGGGCTTTAATATTGCCTCCATAGTCTTTTTAGAATCTGAAGACCATCCCCATTGTCCAATATTAAGTAATAATAACTTTTTCTTTTAGGGGGTAACCAACTCCACTCAGTTTATTCCTGAGTTCTATTTTCCAAACTGACTCAGTTGAGTTCAAGTTCTCCAGATTCTTCTATATACAGAATTCAAGAATTGTGTCAAGTGCCCTGCACTAAGTAATATGGAGCTTCCCAAGAAGAGTGCCTTGAAAGACTGCTTATCAGATTGTTCTTGAGTGGTTGAAATGAATCCCCAGACTCTCTCTCGCCCTCTAAAAGAGACATTTCTCTTCATAAAGATCAAGAGGACCAGTCTTACAGAGTGTCCCATTTTGGTAGTAAGCCCATTACCTATAACTGAGGACATTTTTATAGAAAGAAGGAAATAACATGCCTAAAAGAATTTTCTGTCACAAACCAGGACAGACCTAATGGTGCCATATGAAAGTCTCTTATTCATGTTGTTAGGAGGCCTTCGGCTATCAACTTTCTTCATATTCATTTTTCCTTACAAAAAAAATTGGTAAACTAAAATCCTGAAAAAGCAAGTTACCTACAGAGCCAATGTTGCTTTCAAATGATACGATTCCCAGTGGCAGCCTTTTAAATCTTGTACTGATTTAGGTTGTTTTTTAATGTCTGCTTGTGTCTGTGACTGAATGTTAGTTTAACCTGGTCAAATTTTCCCCAACTCAAGTAGAAAAACAAGTTGGAAGGGTTCGTAGAAACCATGTTACTTCAAACATGAAGTCTATGTAGTTATTGAATAGAAGAACAATAGAAAATGTTTTTTACCTCTTAGTAGCCCTACAGTGCCTTCAACATGGTCAGGGCTTAAATATTTATTAAATAAATTTTTCCTATCTATGACAATATATCATCTTCTTGAAGAGAGATTTTGAGCATTGACAAGATTTTTTAAGAGACCATATTTTAAAAGGGAAAGGAAAACAGTATTTAGAACCTTTCTAGCAACTGCGGAGTTAACTCAGAAACCCTGGCCTGGTTTGTAACAAGTAGCAAATTCTTTTGGGCTTCTTATTTGCTTCTAGTTATAAATATGCCCTCAGTTCCAGCTTTGCAGCCAGCTTGAGAAACTTCAACTTATGGCAACAAATTGAGTTCTTAGTTGGCCTGACCTAAGTAGAGGAAAGAGGCATGTCCTTCAGATCTGGTCTTGTCAGATCTCCCAACAGGGGAGAATTTCTTTAGAAATATTATCCATTGTTGAGACAAATATCAACACCACTAGTCATTGGGGGTGGGTGTGGGTGTTTGTTTCATCAGTAGCACCACTGATGGCTTATAGCATGGAAAAATGAGGTTAGCGACTAGGGGATGTTGGAAGGCTGCCTACCTAGGTAAAAGAGGACATGCAGGCTGTATTTTCAATCACTGGTAGAAGACTATGGAACCATACTGGTGACATTTAGAATTTCAGTGTACTTCTGTGGAATGAGTTTTCCTGCACTATTGGCAAAGCACCTCACTTGGAAACCTTGCTAGATGAAAACTATTGGAAATTGCCAAGCCCAGAAGATCTTGATTATTTTCAACACTCTTTTAAAGAGTTTTGTTTTGTTTTGTTGGTCCATTCTGACTGTATTCATTGATCAGATTGTTGGCTTTTTGTTAGCAACGGAGGATTGTTAAATAGCGTGGAATCAGAATGACTTCATTTATGTGTGAATCCTGGGTTTGGGAGCTATATATTCACCCAGATAGAATTCCACTATGAAAGGTGCCTTTTGGAATAGACTGTCCTTTGTCTAGGAAGATGATGCCGGTGGCTCACTTTGGACTGTTTTGGGATGAGTTTGATCAAATCCAGACATACTGTCTCGCCTGGGTCTCTGTGGAGAACATTGTTTGGGTAATGGCTATGCAATCCTCATGGCCTGTATGAAGACTGAGCTCATGCCTTTGGCCTCAAAATTACTTTTCTCTCTACTAAGCTCACTGGCTCAGGGGCTGAGGATCTTTCTGGAGATGAAGAAATAAATGTTTTTATCTAAAGCAGAGACAGGATGGTAGTCTAAGAGAGGTAAGAGAGGGCTCTTAGTAGCTCATCTCAGACTGTCCCCAACTCAGCTTTATTCTAGGAAGGCTAGAGCAAAGACAGAGTATGATGAAGAAAGTTAATTTTTGGTGTTTCCAGCTTCCCTTTTCTGTTTTTTTTTTTTCATATTTTGTTTATTTGTATCCTCTTAGCCCTTCCCCCTCTTCCCATCTCCCTCTAACTCTTTGTCTCCTGTCTAGACATCTAGGAATCTTGTGGTACTTCAGGTACCTTATGTCAAAGAAAAAAAAATCAATCTGACAAATGATTTCAAACTAAGATGTGACTGATGAGTATGTTTTTTTTTTAAATGAGTACAATATTTAACTTAAAGGAATGAATTACTAATAGTGGATTTCAAGCACAATGGCACCAGGAATAGGAAATATTCTGCGGACAAGGGTATCTTCCCAGCACTATTCAAATGCTTTCCTACTCCACACACACATAAAGCTGGCCTTAACTATAAGAACCAGCACACTAGAGTGAAACAAGGAAGCCAATGGATTGAAATATGACTCAGAAGTGAAATGAGATAGGTATGTAGTTTACTGGAAGCAATGAGAGATGTCAGAAGACCACACTGACAGAACATGGAAAGAACATAAGCTCATTTCTCTTCCCTGCCCAGGAATTCTTTCCTCAGTCTCCTTAAATCCTCCACTCAGGCAGTAAATGAGCCCTAACATTCCCCTTTCACAGCTTTCCCTGTTTTCTTGCCTCGATGTGTGACAATCCCTGATATCAGAAAAAAAAGCTTTTTATAAAGAGTAAAGCTGCCTTAGATCTCAGTGTGATGGATCTGTTTGGGGGCAGTGAGGCGGGGAGCAAGTAGCTTTAGGCTGTCCTGGAAGCGATTTGAGGACATTTGGCTTAGGTTTGTTTTTCGAAGCTTGTGATTAATCTAGCTGCTCTTCTTTCCACCTTCATCCTTTACTGTCTGTTTATGAGGTATACTCTCCAGAGGTGAAATACATGCTCAGAATACTTGGTTAGATGGTGTTAGGCTGGAAGGAGGGGAAGGGAATGCACTGTACCATATTATTATAAACCTAGCCTGTGGGAATTAAAGGGCCTCTGGGTATATCTTTACCAACATAGATCAGACAGATTGTTTCTAATGCAAAACTGGACTTCTGCATCTTCAATCACCAGTTCTCAGTCCTGAAAAAAATTGGCATAAGCAGCACAGACATTCCTCTTTTTCAACAAGACAAAAAACATTAAAACATTTCTTTCATCTACAGACTTAAGCTGGCTGAGTTTTTCTTACTCACCCCCTCCCCTACCTACCCATTATTTTTAAATGCAGCTGAAAAATAGTGGAAAGAATCTTCAGACCAGGTTCTAGTACTAGCTTCAACTTTGCCATTTACAATTTGTGTGACTTTGGGCAAATCACCAAATGTCTCTGGAGGCTCAGTCCTCATTTTATCTCTCACCCTTTGCCAGATACAATGTTGAGTAGCTGACAAAATCAGTTCTGCTCAGATTGGGCTGACACATGTCATGTTGGCCAGTGGACTGCCATTACTTATTGATCACATGAGTTGCTTTCCCCTTACAGCTCCAATCATACACTTAGCCACTAAAGGAAAGCTCCCTTTAAAGACCCAGGCTTCCATTGTTGGTGCCACATGAGTTATTCAGCAAATTCTACCTGAGGAGAATAAAGGGACTCAATAAGAATGTTTGCATAGTAGCCAGAGTTCTGCTCTGCATAATTGGAAGCAGTCCTGAGTGGTTCAGAACAAGAGCTGACCCAGCAAAAGTTGTTATACAAGAGTGGACTTTGGTTTGGGAGAAAAATAAAAAATGTTTGAGAGAAAAATAAAAAATGAAGAGGAGTCTTTTCTTTTAAAATGCTGATGTGGCACGATATGATGAAGCTCAGTTCCTCTGCTAAAGAGATTCCAGCTACAACTCCAACTTTTTCCTTGAGGGTGTGGATGCTTCCCCAGACCCAGATTTCACCTACCAAACTGCATGCAGAAAATCCCAAGGAACCTGGGGAGGAAAGTTGTATCTTTTGTGTGTCTAGAAAAGGAGTGAAGAAAGTTGGTCTTTGGCCAATGCTAGCATTAGAGAAATAGGCACACGAAAGCTGGACTTGGACTTAGCAAGACGGTGTTTTTTTTTTTTTCTGAGCAAAAGACCTTTGGCCTAGAATACTATTAAGCTCACAATCCTGAGTGAGACTGTTTAACGGCTATCAGCAGTTGTGTTGGGTGGGGAGGGCAGAAGGATGCCCACTTATCCATATTATTTCTCATCTCATGTAGGTAGTATGTAGAAACTGAAGTGACATCCCCAGGCATCTGTTGATTGCTTTGTGGGTCTTAGAACTTATGGTTTCCAACCAGCCCTAAAGTTGCCAGGAAATTCCTAGATATTTCAGGAAGAGCATCATTTCATTTATTTATTTTATTATTCTTTTGCCTCATTCTACAAAGGATTGAAAGGAATAGACTACAAGGTCTGTGCTGCATCTAAAAACTGTTAGTTTAAGGGCTGAGATTTTCTGACTTTTTTTCTCCATGTTGGATTAATTAGCTGGGCAGTTGGCTTCTAATTGTTTCAAGTTAAATGTGTAATACAAGGAGTTTTAAGCAAGAATATTTCTTCAGGGAATCTGTTTCCAAGAGCCCTGGGCAGTCACTTTCTGGAAGTAAAACCTTGTTGTGAACTTCTCTCAAAATCTCTGGAATTGAGTAGGTCCCCTCTCCTTGGTTATGAAAGCTGAATACACAGCTGAACAATTGGCTTTCGTTCAGCTCAAGTGGCTCCTATATGTGGTTGTGGGTTAGGGGGCCTGCATGCCTGTAAGAGAGTGCAATAGCTCACCGAGATTTAGTCTTCTTTGTTTCACTTTATTTTGATCTCTTTCTCTCTCTGGTGTGTGTGTGTGTCTGCATGTGCATGCATGTGCACAATTCACATGTGCTCATGCCTGAGGTGTATGAGGAGAGGGTATCAAACATAACTAATTTCCCTTTTAGGATCAAGAATTTGGATCTTTTGTACACACTAAGGTGGGAGGTAATGGAAGGAAGGGGAGGACTTACTGGCTTGGAAATATCAACACCAGATATGGGAAGTTAAATAAACACTGTTTATTATAAACAGATGTTGAAAAACAAGATAAAAAGGAGGTGTGGTGGAGGTTAGAGGAGCAAACACTAAGAGCTTTAGAGGAAGCCCGAGGACAGCAAATAAGTCGCTACCTCCAATAAGCACAAGAGCATCAACAGTTCTTTCCACCAAGGGTCCACAGGCTTATAAAGAGGAGTCTAGAAGAGCCTGGGATTTAATTTGCTAACTTGTTTTCCTGCTAGGTCATAGTCTTAAGGCAGGGAGGGGGGAGTGTTTAATTTGTGCAAGTTTCCTGGATCCTTTTCCTCTGTAAATCTTCTTCCAAGACTAATCTGACTACTCTTCTTTTCTCAGGATTCATAAAGTCAGCTCTTAGGCAGGCTTATTGGCAGTATTAGCTAATAATTAGACCATGTATATTAGACCATAGATAGCCTCTTGAGCTCTTTGGGAATTGAAGGCAGTGTTAGACTGAGTGAAGCATCTAAATCTCTAGCTGGTTCCTTAGATTGCAATGGATCCAGACTGGTCTTTTGGCAAAGGCAAAGACTTAAATATTAAAGATAATAAATTGCAACTTCCCATTGGAATGGAGAACAACCTTTGTTCAAGGTAGAAAAACTTGCCTCAGGACATCTGTTGTCTTTTACCAGGTTACTTCATAACAACTTTGTTCATTTCTGAAAATTCCTTTGTTGAAAAAGATTTGATTCTTGATAAACTTCATTCAGTAGCATATACCGCCTCTTCTGTACATGCACTGGCTAGGTTTCACTTTTGGTTTGAGGAATCACAGGACTACTTCTCATAATCCATCAAAAAAGGGAACTGGATTGAGAACCAAAGACTGTATAATATGGAAGCAGAGGAATCCATAGGCACTATAGTGAGTTTGGCACCTTGCAAAATAAAAGCAAGTTCCCCACCTAGTCATTTATAGTTGCATGGAGGCAAATAGCATTGTAAGTTTAGAAAAACACATAAACTCTTTCAGAATAGTATTGTCAGTACCAATAGCCACAGCAAAACAAGAAAGGCCATTTGGTCCCATGTTTATGTACGTATGTATGGGTGGTTAAAAGGGCTAGCTACCTACTATACTCAGTTAAGTACATTATGACCATGGGGAACAAAAGGGTTGATTGTCTTTTAACTCATCCTTAACTGTCAAAAGGGATCCAAGATTCAATTGCAGGGCAACATATCACCTTGCGAATTAGCTAAGGGGTTGGAGAATTTGATCGGAATACATTTTGATACTCTTATTCATTTGCTGCTTCCTTCCTGATCTCAATTGCTTTGCCCTCCTTGCTAGCCTGAATGCAAGTGGATTCTCTAGAAAGACTTGTGAATAGTAAGTAGTTCCAAAGCAAGGAGCAATGAGAGTGTTGTTGAGAGAATGAGAGCGAGAGAGAAAGCAAAGGCTAAATGTATGCATTGAGTGATGCCTGAAATTATTTTTGGAACAGAATATAAGTAAAAAGGCAAACAAAGTAGGATGATTTGTTCTTCATTCTCCTTCCTACTTAAAATAAGGTGGCTTCTAGGCCTAAATGAAAGTGAGTATGTTAGCAGAGGTGAAGAATTCAAGATAGTTCTGCCTTACTTCTCTATTTTCTTTTGGACACTTGTCCAGTTGATTTTCTATTTTCTCCCTCTTTGCCTCTCCTTCTGCATCAATTCATATTCTTTCCTCTCTGCTCCTATTGCTCCTTTGGCTCCTAAAGGTCCATGCAAACCCATTTTCTTTTTGTTTCTCATTGTCCCTCCTCCATTTGTGCCTTTCCCTTTCTCTATCTGTTATTAAATAGAAATGAGCATCTTATGACAACAAATTAATAACAACAGTAACAACAACAGCAACCTACTTGCAGAGAGAAAAATGTGGCAAAGCCAGAAAACCATATTCACACCTGTAGCTTGTACATTTATTAATTCTCTTTCAAATGAATATTGTTAATATGAAGAGACCAATTTTCTTTAGGTCACATCTAAACTTATCCATTGTGTGTGAGCCTGGAAGTAACAATAACAATAAGGTACACTAATACCAAGTACAATGGCCAGCCAAGTTTCACCAAAGGACCCTAATAGCAGAAGATTTCTGAGATACCTGTGATTTATGACTTTGTGTCATTTATTTCTACCCTGTGGCATTACTATCTCTATGGGACATTGACGATTATGACTGGTGAGGTGCTGAAAAGTTTTAGTTTATTTTTTTAAGTCATAAATAAATGTGAACTCAGGTATTAGAATTGTTCCTTCTGCAAAGAAGTTTATTGCCTGTCCTCACAGCAATTGCATTAAGTCAGAAACATAATCCTTAAAAATCCTTTGCTGCCATTTCTGGTGGTTTCTTCTTATGTAGTGGTATAATTACTTTTCCATCAGTTTCTGTTCAGATAATTGAAAGAAAGATGGAAAGTATTTTATTCTTATAGTAAAAATTTGTTTTTAGGAAAAATCTTAACTCCTTAAAGCCAAGCATTTTAAAAGAATGGGTAATCCTATTATTACTAACTGAAATATAGAAAGCACATTTTTCCCTTACCAAAAATAATTAGGCAAATAAAAGAGCAAAATCTTCATTCTTTTTTTATATTACTAGAAAAAAAAAACACAAAAAAGGATTTAATGATTTTCATTCCCAGAGTAACATACATGCCAATCAGTAATTAAGTTTAATCAAATTCAAAACAGAAGCATTGGACAATAATGTTCATTTGCTTACTTTTCTGGGCATCTCCGGCCAGAAATGCTTGCTCCCCCAAAACAGGACAATTAGAGTCAAGGTCAGAATACCAAACACCAATCCACAAATCTTAAGTGATTTACATATCTTCTTGGATTTAAAAGCTTCTGCCTAAGCAAATAACAGAAGAAAAATACACAGTAATCCTTAAAATAGCAAGCTATAATTCACTTTTAATTTCATTTTCTAATGTTCACATTGCAAAATGATAAATCTATAAAACCATACTTCTACTCAAAAGGGAAAAAATATAAATCAACTTACATTTAGAATGTGACAGTCCTCACAGTTCTCTGGAGGATTCTTGGCCATGGTCTCTCAGCACACAGAACTCTTTCCCAGCTTTGAGAGAACTGAGACCACTGCTGAGGTGGAGTTGCGAGTGGGTCAGCTAACAGATGCCAGAGGAGAAACTGAATTTATATGGCTCAGTATGTCATACCAGAGCCTGAGATAGCCCAGGGGGCTCCTGTGCTGTGATTTGTTACATAGATATACCTATATATGTATATAACTTCTGTGCACAGAATTCCATCCAGAATGGCAAAGACAGAAGGTTATAATGAAAACTATTGTCCTTGGAGTTGGTTTGGAAGGAGACCAAGCCTAGGACACATTGAAATGATTTTTTACTGTGAACTTAAAATATCAATGGCAATACATGCTGCACACTCCAGAAGTAAATAAAGAAAACAAACAAACAAAAAAGGAATGAAGTCCTGGTTTCATTTCCATTTGATTTAACAAATATTTATTGCTGAGATGTTAAATGTCAGGCACTGCACTTGGCATTGAAGAGTCAGAAATGAACAAGGTATTGCCTCTTCCACTATGTTAAAGTCCTTGAAGACTGAAATCAATATATACTCAACTCACTATAATTAAAAAACAGGATTAAAAAGTTTAAATATGTTTTTCTCTCTCTTCATCCTAGCTCTCAGATTATTTTTTTTCCTAGTTTCTCTTCCTTAGTCTGTTTTTTCAATGCTCACATCCTTATGGTTCTATCCTTGATGACCTCATTCATATACATTTCTTAGATGATCTCATTCACTCCACAGTTTAAAATATCACCTATGTATGTGTCAATTATTTCCAGACCTACATATATAACTCTGCTCTATCTCTTGAATTTCAAAGCCATTTGAATATCTCTACCTGGATGTACCCCAAAAATCTCAAACTCAACATATCTTGCATCAAACTCTTCTTTTTTCAATAACTCCTTTTTCCCAACCTACTTTCTTGTCCATATTCCTAATCTCTGTTGGTGGCTATATTAGTTTGCTAGGAATGCCATAACAAAGTACCACAGACTGGATGGTTTAAACAACTGAAATTTATATTCTCACAGCTCTGGAGGTTAAAAGTCCAATGGTCAAGGTGTCAGCATAGTTGGTTTCTTCTGAGGCCTCTCACCTTCCTTTGCAGATGGCCTTCATTTTCACACAGCATTCTCCTTCTATGCATGTCTATGTCCTAATTCCTCTTTTTCCAAGGATATCAGTCATATTGGATTAGGGCCCATCAATTGGACCTTATTTTTCCTTAATCATCTTTTAAAGGCCCTATCTTCAAATACAGTCACATTCTAAGATAACAGGTATTAGGGCTTTAACATATGAAATTAGAGTGGAAGGAGGTACATAATTCAGTCTATAACAGTGGGACCATCACCCACCCAAGCTCCAAACCAGAAACCTGATGTTTGTCCTAGACTCCTCTTTCTTTTTCACATTTCTTTTATTCAATCTGTCACCAAGTCTTATCAATTTTAAATTCTTATGGCTTTCCAAGTCATTCTTTCCTCTCTATGTTGACTACTAAAGCCTTAATTTAGGTTGTTATCTTCTCTGACAGGTCTCAAATTTTATTTTTCTAACCCAGGCTGCTCTTTTAGGGCTCTAGACCCATGTGTTCATCTAGCCTGCTGGACATTCCACTCAGATAGCCCACAGGCACCTCAAATACCACATGCTCCAAACTGGATTAGTTATTTCCCTTTCCAAACATACTCTTCCTTCTGTATTACCTCTCTCACTAAATGACACAATGATCAGTCTCTAGAATACAAAATTCCAAATGATCCTTGATTTTTTCCTCTTCTTGTTCACACCCCATGCCTAATCAATGATTAACTCCAGTCAATTTTGCCTCTGAATTATCTCCCTAATCCTATCCTCTCTGTTCTTAATTGTCACTGCCTTAGTTGAAGTTACTTTTACTCTTGCAATAGAAGCCTAACTGATTTCCTAGCCTTGAATCCATTGCCTTCAAAGAGATATTTCTAAGGCATAGAACAGCAGTATAACCTTTCCTTTGCTTAAAATCCTTCTGTATCTATTCATTGTCTCTAAAATCAAAACTATTTATGGTAACATCATAGCCTATTTCTCCAACCTTGATTTTGGACAATATTTTTCATAGAGATGTACATGTTATTTCATCCATTTACTAATGTCTTGAAGGAAAATAATTTTTGCAGACATAGTCATGCTTGAAATTGATTATACAACTTATGAAATATAAGTTGTGGTTTTATTTACTCTACAATTCTTTGGCCAAACTTAAAAAAAAGAAAGTTATGAGAGCAGTCTCACAGAAAAACTTATATTTACTGTGTTAGATAGTTCCCCCTCAACAATATTACTAACACCATGCTTCTAATGCCCTCTTTACACCTTATTGATAATGAGCACCTTGTTTTTTCACACTAGGGGCATTCGTACATGCTATACTCTGTTTGGATTTTCCTTCCTCCCCTTGTCTACCTGGAAAATTTCCATTTAACCTTCAAAATGCTGCCTAGATGTTACCAACTCTTAAAATTCTTCCCTGGTTTCATCCCTAACACTTTGAGTTCATCACCCTTTCCCTTGTTCTATTTTTGTATCCTGCTCATACTTCAAATGTTGCACTTATTATACTGTATTATGATTAGTTTTAATGTTTTTATTCTTGAACAGACTTTGAGATCCTTAAAAACATGCCTTATTATTAGAAGTACTGAATTAAAATAGAGGTTAAAAATGTGCTGTAGAAGCATACAGGGAGGAGTGATTAAGTTTGATTCAGGAGAGCAGGGAAAATGGCGCATGGAATTTCAGTAGATTTTTCACTTATTAACACTATTTATTCAGTACCCTCTCTGTAGCAGGCACTGTTTATAAGGGCTGGATACATATTTAATAGTGGACAAGATAAAGAGTCTCTGAGCTTATAGAGCCCAGAGTTTGCTAGGGGAGAGAGAAGTTAAAATAAAAAGAAAAAAAATCTTGTAAATAAATTTAAAATATAAATTATAAAACATGCTCAGAAGGAAAAGTTCAAAGTGCTATGAAAGCACCTAATTTGGATTAAGGGGGTTTAAAGACATCTATGCCAAGGAGATGTCCCTTAAGCTCAGGCCAGAATAATGAGTAGAACTTAGCTGGTGAAGAGTGGGGAAAAGATTATTCCAGTCAGAGAGAACAGCACATGCAAATAACCTGAAGCAGAAAAGAGGTTGTGTTTGAAAAGCAGAGGGTGATTGTAATGCAGTGAATGAGAATTGTTTGAGATAAGGCTGAAGAGGTAAGCAGTAACCATATCGATTAAGACTGTGTTTGGCCACATATAACAGAAACCAAATTATGGTGGTTTAACAAAATAAGGAGTTTATTTTTTTGATATAATGAAGCCTAAATGTCAGTAATCCAGGGCTCATGCAAGTTCTATCTTTTTTTTTTCTGTGATCCTTTGAGCATGGCTTCTCTCTTCATACTTAGATAGCTGTCCATCACCAGGTGAGAAAACAAGAGAGAATGCAAAGGGCAAATGACATGTGACAACTGAGTCTGTCTCTTTCCATCAGGAAAGTAAGTTTTCCCGGAAGCCCTATCCTATGGATTACTGCCTATCTTATTGGCCGCTTGGTTGGGTGGACACTCCTAGCTATAATGGAGTCTAGGGAGATTTTATTTTCAACTCAGTCTATTACTACTCCTAACAAAATCCTGGTTTTGTTATGAAGGGAGAAACATATTGAGTAGGCAACTTACAGTTTCTGTCATAGGGCCATGGTAAGGCATTTGAAGTTTATTATAAGAACAATAAGAATTCATTGAAGGGTTTTAAGCAGGGCAACACACAGTTCCTTTATGTTTATTGGCATCCCTCTGGATGCTGTGAGAACAAATTGCAAAAGGGCAAGAATTATAAAAGGTTGACCAGTTAAGAGATAATTACAAGAGATGATGTTAGTTTAGGCTAAGGAAGTGGTAGTGGAGAGCAAGAGAGGCAAACAGATTTAAGATATATTTTAGAGGTAGCATGTACTTGGTGATAAATTAGATATACAGGATGAGATAAAGGGAGAAATAAAAATGATTCATGTATTTCTGGTTTCTGCATTAGGGTGGAGAGTGGCGCCATTCACTGGGATTAGAAAAAGCAAAGGAGGACCAGTTTGGGGGTGATGAGTATGGTTTTTGAACATGTTGAATTTCAGGTGCGTATGAAGAATACAAGAGTAAGTGTCAAGTTGATAGTTGGGCATATGTGTCCAGAGCTCAGAAGGAAGTCTATGAAGTGAAAATATAAATTTGGGAGCCATTTTCCAATAAATGGTATTCAAAGCTATGAGAGTTGATTATATGATCTAGAAAGAGTGCAGAATCAAAAGAGACAGCTCAAAACTGAACCCTGGGGAATCTTCACAGTTATTTATTTAAAAACATAATTTTATAATGGCTTCCACATTTTTGGAAAAATGATATATGCTCATTATAAAAAGCAAACAATATAGAAAAGTGCAAAAAGGGGAGGGGGAAATCCCTCCAAAACTGCACCAACTAGGAATAACCATTACTGTTCTTCAGTTTCCTTATCTGAGTAAAGAAGAATAAAAAATAGTACCTCTTTATAAGATTATTATCATAACAATATGATAATCCATTTAAAGTGCTTACTTTGCTATGTGGCAGAGAGAAAACACTTTATAAACATTACCTGCTAATATTAATGAACATTATTCTGAGCATCACTTTTATCATATAGTGTTAATAAATGGACACATAGAAATTTTTAATAGAAATAATATATATGTTATCTTTTAAAGTAATTTTTAAATGCTTAAATTAAGCAAAAGAAAAGTCAAAGTGAAAGTGAAGAAATTGATAAATTTCAGATACAAGTTTCTTTCTCTCTCAAGGAATAGTAGTCCCTGAGGGTGGTTCCACAGAGTAGTGGTTAGCATGTCTGCTTTACACAGAGAAGGTCCTGGGTTCGCACCTCAGTGGAGCCATGGTCCATACATTGGGTACGCCAGGCCCCGGCTATACTAGCCTCCTCAGGTGTGCCAGGCCCCGGGTGTGTGCCACAAGTGCATAGGAGGAGATGCCCCACCTTCAGAGATCCAGTTCTTAAGGGGAGACGGCAATATCCATAGGTCAAGGGTAGAAGTTGGGAGGCATTAAAAAACAAAAAAAAGAAATAGCAGTACCTGAAAGCCTATTTTAATGATAAGATCAGGTTCTTGTCAAAATGGCAGAGTAGGTAAATGCTGTACTTGCCACTTTTTGTGACCCCATTAAAATTACAACTAAATTATAGAACAGTCAGCCTGGAGACTAGCTGAACGGAAGTTCTGTAACCAAGGATGTAAAGAATAAGCCACATCAAGACTGGTAGAAGGGTTGGAGACATGAAAAGAAATCTGGCCCCACAACCATGGGTGGCAATTGAGAATCAGGTGGAATATCTCAGCTACAGAGATACCCTTGAATAACAAGGGGTCCCAGCCCCACATCAGAGTCTTTAGCTCAGAGCACTAGTGCCAGGAAGAGAAACCTCACAACATCTGACTGTAAAAATCAGTATGGATTCTGTCCCCAGTGTGGATTTAGGTGAGACAGAAGGCTGCTAGAAACACAGGTATTCTTCTTAAAGGGTCTTTGTGCAGACTCTCTCACTCCCAGGAACTCACCTTGGGCTCTAGGGAGGGATGCTGGCTTAGGAGGGGCCAGAGAAATAAATTATGTGGCTTCAGGGCAAGGACTGGAGGGATAGCACCATTGTCCCTGTGTTGAGCCCTTCTCCCATGCAGCCTGCACATGGGTGCCATCTTTCCCTTGTTGAACCCTCCCTCCCCTAAGGCAATCTGAATCTGCATTGGCCTGCTGAAATCCACATGCTCCACCCTGGGGATTCCTTGGACACTGCCCTGCACAACACACATACCAACCAAAGCAATTTTGGCTGCTGACAGCCAGTTACAGCTCACATTGCAGTCTTTCTTGAACAACTCTCAAGGACCAACAGGCCCTAGGCAGGCAATGGCTGGCCCCAATGTGCTCTGAGCTTTTTGATGAATGGCCCCAGTCTCAGCAATGATGCCAAATCTGAATCTGCATTAATCTGCTGAATACCTCTTGCCTCAACTTGGTGACTCCCTGAGATCCCACCTCACCCAACTCATGTGTTGTCCAAGAATCTTTCAGCAGCTGAGTACTATTGGTAGCCAGTAGGTGGCAGCAGGTCTTGGGGTGCCCTGGGCCTTTTGTTGAATTGCCCCAGAACTGGTATTGCTGGGGGTCAGCCTTGGGTCCATGCGCTTCTAAGTCCAGCAAAGGAAGTGACTGATCACTTTGTCATTCTTCCCAGGTAGTTCTGGGCTGATCACAGACAGCAGATGAACTTAACCTGCACAGAAGTCCCTCCCAAGAGGCCTGAGAATCAATGTACCTAGTGGCTGGCTTTAGACCACAACAGAGAACTACCCAATTAGCCCCACAAGTAGCATACCGAAAGGGTGGTCTGGACAGGCACCAGAGCCTGCAGGGTCTAATCCTGCTTCCTGGGGTCAGCACCCCCTCCATCTCCACACAGCAGCTTCTTTACTGTGGGTATGGCCAATCTTTGCATCTAGTCAGTCTGAGTGTCAATCCCACCCACTGCCATGCCACTAGAAATCAAGGCTCAATTACAATAGGAGGGCACACACAACCCACACAAGGGACATTCCTGGGGCACCTGGCTCAGGTGATCATGGAAACCGTGCCACTGAATCCTACAGGAGACCTACATAAGGCAACCCTGCACTCTGTGAAGACTGGGAGATGTAGCAGATCTACCTAATACATAGAAACATAGAAAGAGAGGCAGCCAAAATGAGACAAAGAAACATCTCTCAAATGAAAGAATAGGAAAAAAAACTCCAGAAAAAGAACTAAAAGAAATGGAGGCAAGCAATCTAACAGATACAGAGTTCAAAACACTGGTTATAAGGATGCTCAGGGACTTAGTGAGAACTTTAACAAAGAGATAGTAAGCATAAAAAAAGGACATAGTAACCTTATAAAAACAATCAGAATAGAAGAATAAGATGACTTAAATGAAGAATACACTAGAAGGAATCAACAACAGATTAGATGAAGCAGAGGATCAAATCAGCGATTTGGAAGATAAGGTAACAGAATATACCCAACTGGAACAGCAACAAGAAAAAGAATAACAAAAAAATGAGGATAGTTTAAGGAACCTCTGAGACAACATTAAGCACAACAACATATACATCATAGCGGTACCAGAAGGAGGAAAGAGAGAGCAAGGAATTGAAAACTTTTTGAAGAAATAATGACTGGAAGCTTCCCTAGCCTGGCAAAGGAAATAGACATACAAGTACAGGAAGCACAAAGAGTCCCAACCGAGATGAACACCAAGAGGCCCATACCAAGACACATCATAATTAAAATGACAAAAGTTAAAGACAAAGAAGGAATCTTAAAAGTAGCAAGAGAAATGCAACTAGTTATCTTCAAGGGAGCTCCCATAAGACTTCCAGCTGATTTTGCAACAGAAAATTTCAGGCCAGAAGAGATTGGCGTGAAATATTCAAAGTGATAAAAGGCAAGGACCCACAACCAAGACTACTTTACCCAACAAAGCTGTTATGTAAAATTGAAGGATAAAGAGCTTTGCAGACAAAAAAAGTTAAAGGAATTAATTACCAGCAAACTGGTATTACAAGAAATGTTAAAGGAACTTATTAAGAAGAAGGGGGAACCCATTAATATGAATAATAAAATGGCAATAATTATGTACTTAGCAATAATCACTTTAAATGTAAATGGATTAAATGCTCTAGTCAAAAGATATAGGGTAGCTAAATGGATAAAGAAAACAAGACCCATACATATGCTGTTTACAAGAGACCCACTTCAGACTGAAAAACACATACAGACTGAAAGTAAAGGGATGCAAAAAAAATATTTCATGCAAATGGAAAAGAAAAAAGGTTGGGGTAACAATAGTTAGATAAAATAGACTTTAAAACAAAGGCTATAATAAGAGATAAGGAAAGGCATTTCGTAATTATGAGAGGATCAATCCAACTAAGAGAATATAACCCTTGAAAATATTTATGTACACAACATAGGAGAACCTAAACATATAAAGCAAATATTGATTTATACAATGGGAGAGATTGACAGTAAGTAGCACAGTCATAGTAGAAGACTTTAACACCCCATTGACATCAAAGGATAGATCTTCCAGACAGAAAATCAACAAGAAAACAGCAGTCTTAAATACACATTAGATCAGATTAATTAAATTGATTTTTTAGATCATTTCACCCCAAATAGCAGAATACACATTTTTTCAAGTGCAAATGGAAAATTTTCCGAGATAGACAACAATGTTAGGCCACAAAACAAGTCTTAATAAATTTAAGAGGATTGAAATTATATCAAGCATCTTCTCCAACCACAACGGTATAGAACTGGAAATCAATTGTAAGAAAAAAAAACTGAAAAAACACATGGAGGCTAAGTAACATGCTACTAAATAGTGAATTGGTTAGCAATGAGGTCAAGGAAAAAATCAAAAGATCCCTTGAGACAAATGAAAATGAAAACACAATGACTCAAAATCTATGGGACACTATGAAAGCAGTCCTAAGAGGGAAATTTATAACAATACAGACCTACCTCAAAAAAAATTTCTCAAATAAAATTCTAACCTAACAGCTAAAGGAACTAGAAAAAAAACAGCAAAGCCTACAGTGAGTAAAAGGAAGAGTATAATAAAGATCAGAATGGAAACATAGGAAGTAAAATCTAAACAAACAAACAAACAAACAAACAAACCGAGAGCTGGTTCTTTGAAAAGATAAATAAAATGGATAACCCTTTAACCAGACTCATCAAGAAAAAAAAAGAGAGAGAACTCAAATAAATAAAATCAGAAATGAAAGAGAAGTGACAACTGACACCACAGAAATACAAAGAATTCTAAGAAAATGCTATTATCAATTATGTGCCAACAAATTCTACAATCTGGAAGAAATAGATAAATTTCTAGAAACATACAATATTCCAAGACTGAATGAAGAAAAAACAGAAAATCTGAACATGATAATCACTATAATGAAATTAAATCAGTTATCAAAAAACTCCCAACAAACCAATGTAATGGACCAGATGGTTTCACAGGTGAATTTTGCCAAACATTCAAAGAAGAATAAACACCTATCCTTCTCAAAGTATTCCAAAAAATTCAAGAGTAGGGAAGGATCCTGAGCTTATTTTATGAGAACAATATTACCCTGACTCCAAAACCAGACAAGTATAATTATTTTTAAAAATTATTTAAAAATTATAGTAGAACATCTTTGATGAATATAGATATAAAAAGTCTCAATAAAATATTAGCAAACCAAACACACAATACATTATAAAAATCATATACCACGATCAAGCAGGATTTTTTTACCCCTGGGATGCAAAGTTGATTCAATATTTACAATCAATTAATATGATATACCACATAAGTGAAAGGATAAAAATCATATATCAGTAGATACAGAAAAAGTGTTTGACAAAATCAAGCATTCATTTATGATAAAAACTCTCAGTAAAGTGAGAATAAAGGGAAATACCTCAACATAATAAAGGCTATATACGACAAATCAATAACTAATATCATACTCAACAGAGGAAAGCTAAAAACATTTGCCCTAAAGTTAGAAACAAGACAAGGATGCCCATTTTTACCACTTCTATTCAACATAGTATTGGAAGTCTTAGCTACAGCAATCAGACAAGAAAGAGAAATAAAATTTATCCAAATTGGAAAGAAAGAAGCAAAATTGTCATTATTTGCAGATGAAATAATACTATGTATAGAGAACCCTAAAGATTCCACCAAAAAAATTCCACCAAAAAAGCTGTTAGAACTGATAAATGAATTCAATAAAGTAGCAGGATACAAAATTAATATTCATAAGTCAGTTGCATTTCTATATACCAATAACAAACTATCAGAGAAATTAAGAAAACGATTCCATTTATAATCGCATTAAAATACCTGGGAGTACATTTAACCAAGGAAGTAAAATACCTGTACTCAAAAAACTCTAAGACATTGAAGAAGATTCAAATAAATGAAAGCATATATAGTGCTCATGGATAGGAAGAATTAATATTGTTAAAAAGTCTATATTACCTAAAGCAATCTATAGATTCAGTGCAATTCCTATTAAAATACCAATGGCATTTTTCACAGAACTAGAATGAATAGTTCTAAAATTTATGTGGTACCACAAAAGACCCTGGAGAGTCACAGCAATTGAGAAAGAACAACAGAGTTGAGGTATTGTACTATCTGAATATGAAACAATACTACAAGACTGTAGTAAACAAAACAACATGATACTGGCATAAAAAACAACATATAAGTCAATGGAACAGAACAGATAGCCCAGAAATAAATGCATGCCTATATGGTCAATTAATCTATGACATTGCTGGAGTGACATCTGAAGCATAGCAGCATGAGGAATCTCCCCAGATTTCTCCCCTTGTAATAATGAGCTGAACAATTAAAATTCAATAATACCCAACCTGCACACAAGCATGTCTGAGAAATCTCTGCATCAGAGCTTCAAAAGGACGGAACTGAGTGAGTCTGGGGGATTGACTGGGAGAAACAAAAGAGATCTCATATGTGGCTGATACTCCCTGCAGAAGGAGGGGGAGGAGAGAATTTGTGGCCTTTTCTCCAAACAGCCCTGCCTGAGGGATCAGCTTGTTCCATACAGCATATTTCAGGAGTCAGGGCAGAAAGTGGTGTTATTACTAAGTGCAGAAGGGCAACAACTATGTCTTAGTAGCTGCCATTGCCCAGTGGGAGGCTGAGACACAGAGTATGGCAACACCCCTATTCCCCACCTCCAGTACAGAGTGCTCTGCCCTTCCACCCTGTATCCTGCTAGACCTAGCACCACAGAGCCACAGGGAAATTTGCGCAACTGATACTGAAATATAAACCATGGCCAGTACCACAGAAAGGCACTGGAACTCAGGGAACCTGATTGCAGATCGAATATATATTATATCAGAGAGAAAAAAGCAATGTTAGCCTCAAAGCAAAGATCCAAGAGACTTGGATGCCACCTACTGGAAATCAAAAGAAAACCCCCTTCTTATCAATGGGTTAAGAGAAACTTTTATATAATAAATCTTTTTGGAAAAAAAAAAAAGCAGAATATGCTAACATTAATGCCTAGGAGGAGAAATAGTCCATCGAACACCATGAACAACCAAGGTGACCAGGCAGCTCAGAAAGAAAGAGAAAAATGTCCATAAAATAAGCTTAAAAACATAGAAATATGCGATTTAAATGACAGAGAATTCAGGATCACACTACTGAAAAAACTCAATATGATGCAAAAAAAAATCTGATAGACAATTTCAAAAACTTAGAAACAAAAAATGTGTTTTTTAGTGAGGAGATTGAAACCCTAAAAAAAGAACCAAATAGAACTTCTAAAGATGACGAACACACTAAAAGAGATAAAGAGTGAAATAGAAAGTTTAGGAAATAGAGCTGACCAGATGTAGGAAAGAATCTGTAATATCAAAGACAGAAATCTGGAATGACTCAGAAGGAAGAAGAGAGAGACTTGAGAATGAAAAATAGTGAAAGAACTCTACAAGAAGTATCTGACACCATCAGGAAAAGCAATGTAAGAATAATGGGTACACCAGAAGGGGAAAAGGAGAAGGGAACAGAGAGCATATTCAAATGAATAGTTAACGAGAATTTCTCAAATCTAAAGAATGAACTGGATCTTTGAATGTAAGAAGCAAACAGAACATCTAATTATCTCAACCCAAAAAGGCCTTCTCCAAGACATATTATACTAAAATTTCAAAATTAATGACAAAGAAAGAATTCCCAATTCAACCAGGGAAAAGAAGAAAGTAACCTATAAAGGAAAACCCATTAAACTACCTTCAGATTTCTTAGCAAAACCTTACAATTGAGAAAGGAGTGGAATCAAATATTCAAACTATTAGGTGAAAGGCCAGCCAAGAATAATGTATCCACCTCTCCTTTAGATATGAAGGAGAAATAAAGATATTTACAGTCATACAAAAGTAGAGGGAATTCTCCATTGTGAGGCCTGAACTATAGGAAATATTGAAGGGAGTCATTCTAACAGAAACAAAAGGAAAATAAAATACAAAACTATGAGTAAGATGACTAATAAGCAGATTGAAGCAAGATACTACAATCCTTATTAAGAACAAGGTGTTACAAGCTTAAACAATAAGAAGAGAATTGCTATTAAAAGTTAGAAATGAATGTTCAGCAAGCATAGGGACAATTTGAGACAAAAAAAATAAAGCAGAAAAGGGGAGGGAGTAAAGATCTGAAATCACAAAGGGGAATGGAGATAAGGGACACACAGAAGAAAATGGACTAATGTATGTGTGTGTGTGTATATATATATATATATATATACACACACACACACACACACACATATATGTACATATATATATATGCACATATATATATATATATTTATACACACAGACACACATAACTATCCTTTACATAATCTTAATAGTAGTCACAAACCAAAAATCCAGAACCAAGACATATAACATAAAATAAGAGGGAACAGAGAGAAGGCCCACAAACCCCCACCAAATTAAAAACAAAAAAAAAAACAAAAAACAAAAACAAAACCAGGTACACAAGGACAAGGAAGCAATATAAACACCAAGCTACCAGAAACAAAAGATAAAATAGCTATAGGAAAATCTCACATTTCAATAATCACCCTAAAATTAACAGACTAAATTCATCAATAAAAAGAAATAAAGTTGCAGATTGGATCAAAAAACAAAACCAAGGACAAACAGAGACCCTTGGACATGGACAATAGACTACTTGTTACCAGAGGGTAGGGAGAAGAGGGGAAAGTGAAGGGGGGAGTTAGATGGGGTAAAAGGGGTCAAATATGTTTTGACAGAAAGAAATCTAACTATGGGAGGTGAACACACAATGTAAATATATATGTGTCCTGCTGTTAAAATGTATAGCTAAAATTTATTGGATTTCAGTAACCAATGTCACCATAAAAATAAATTAATTAATTAAAAAATAATAAACCAACCATATGCTGCTTCCAGGAGATATATCTCACCTGCAAAGAAAAATATAGGCTCAGAGCAAAAGGGTGGAAAATGATATTCCAAACAACTGGCGTTAGGAGAAAAGCAGATGTAGCTGTACTTATATCTGACAAAATAGACTTCAATATAAAAAAAGAGAGAGAAAAATTTTCTCAAGAGAGAAAAATGACAAGTTTCATGGCAGAGTGAGAAACGTCCCCAGATCTCTCCCCTTGAAATGACAATAAGCTGAACATCTAAAACTCAACAAAAAACACCCAAACTGCATACCACCACTTCTGAACATGGAATCTGTGCATAAGAACTCCAGGTCAGAACCCCAGGTGTCAGGCAGTGGACTGGGAGAAATAAAGAAGCTGCCTCTTGCAGTCAGAACTCCCTGTAGGAGGAGGTAGAGGAGAGAAGGAGTGGCAAGTTCCCTGAACAGCCCTGCCTGGGAGTTCTGTGAGTTCCACGCTGCCAGTGGCAGTGTGGCAGTCATCAGGGCAGAAAGCAGAGAAGCAAATGGAAGAGAAACAACAGTTGATTTTTATCCATTCCAGTTGCAAAACTGAGGCTGAGCTGCAGCCTCCAACCCTAACCCAAAGGGCCCCTCCCCCTATACCCTCAGAGATCAAAAACCCGGAGCTCCAGGGGAATCTGAGCAAAAATTATCAAAACTGTTGCTAATATTGACAGGGACTGAAATAGGGTAACGAGAATAATTAAATATCTATCAGAAAATAAAAAGGCATTTTTAAGGTTTTATGTAAAGCAAGGGATCCGAGAGGCTCAGATGCCACCTACTGGAAACCAAAAGAAAAACACCCTCTTTGCAGCAGGCTAAAGAGAGACCTTTATATACTAAATCTTTTTTTCTGGAAAAACAGCAGAATAGATTTCTATTAACAGTTAATTAAATACCATGAACAACAAGGTGACAAGGCATCTCAGAAAGAAAGAGAGAAATCTCCAGAAAATAAGCTTACAGACATAAAAATATGCAATTTAAATGACAGAGAATTCAGTATGGTACTCCTGAAAAAACTCAGTAAGATACGAAACAAGTCATATCAACAATTTCAGGAACTGAAAAAAATAACTAGATGAGCAGAGCAAGGAAACTGAAACTCTCAAAAAGAACAGAATATAACTTTTAGAGGTAAAGAATACACTGCAAGAGTTGAAAAATGAAATAACAAGCTTGAGAAATAGAGTTGACCAAACAGAAGAAAGGATCAGTGATATCAAAGACAGAAATCTAGAAATAAATCAGAAGCAAGAAGAGAGAAACCGAAAAATGAAAAATAATGAAAGAGAAATACAAGAACTAGCTGACATTATCAGGAGAGGAAACATAAGAGTAATGGGTATTCTCGAATGGGAAGAAAAGGAGCAGGGATAAGAAAGCATTTTCAGGCAAATAATGGATGAGAATTTCTCAAATCTAAGGAATGAGCTGGAGCATGGAATTCAAGAAGTCAACAGAACTCAGTCAAAAAAGACCGTCAATTAACTCAACCAAAAAAGACCTTCACCAAGACACATTGTATTAAAATTATAAACAATCAACAACAAAGACAATTCTCAGGACAGCCAGGTAGAAGAAAACGGTAACTTATAAAAGAAAACCTATTAGATTATCTTTAAACTTTTCGACGTAAAACTTACAAGCCAGAACGAATTAGAATCAAACTATTAAATGAAAGGAACTACCAGCCTAGATTAATGTATCCAGCTAAGCTCTCATTTACATACAAAGGAGAAATAAATACCTTTCCAGACATACAAAAATTGAGGGAATTCTCCACTAAGAGGCCTGCACTACAGGAAATACTGAAATGGGCCAGTTCACCTAAAACAAAATGACAACAACAACAAAAATCATAATTAGGAGTAAGGAGGCTATCAGGCAAATAGAAGCAGAGGAGTGCAAACCTTACTAAGAACAAGGCATTTTAAACTTAAACAATAACAAAATATTTGCTATAACAAGATAGTAATGAACGTTCAGCAAACATAGGAACAAATTAAGTTAACAGTACTGAAAAAGGGGGGATTCAAAGATCTAAATTCGCAAAGGGGAATGGAGATAAGACATGCACAGAAGAAAATGGACAACTGTATATGTATGTATGTATGTGTGTGTGTGTGTGTGTGTGTATGTATGTATATATATATATATATATATATATATATATATATATATATATATACCTATTCTTTACATATTCGTAATGGGAACCACACGTAGAAGATTCAGAACTGAAGTGTATAACATAAAACAAGAAGAACTAGAGGGAAAATCCACAAAAACCAACTAAAATAAAGAAAACAAAAACACAAGGACAAGGAAGCAGTGAAAACACTGAGCTTCCAGAAAGCAAAAGATAAAATAGCTATAAGAAGACCTCCTATTCCAATAATCACCTTAAATGTAAATGGACTGAACTACCAGTAAAAAGGCATGGAGTTGCAGAATGGATCAAAAAACAAAACCCAACCATATACTGCCTCCAGGAGACACATCTCAGCTCCAAATATAAATATAGACTCAAAGTAAAAGGGTAGAAAATGATATTTCAAGCAAATGGCATTCAGAGAAAAGTGGAAATAGTGGTACTAATATCAGACAAAATAGACTTCAAAATAAAAATATTAAAGAAGAAACTGAGGGACACTTCATAATGATAAAAGGAATCATACACCAAGAAGACATTAAGCATCTTTTCATGTCTGTTGGCCATTTGTATCTCCACTAGGGAGAAATATCTGTTCAGGTCCTCTGCCAGTTTTTTGATTGGATCATTTGTTTTTTTCTTTTTCTTTTTTTTTTTTTTTTTGTCATTACTGAGTTGCATGAGTTCTTTGTATATTTTGGATATTAGGCCTTTATCGGAGGTGTTGTCTGCAAATATCTTCTCCCATTCAGATGGTTGCCTCTTTATCTTGTTGATAGTTTCTTTTGCTGTGCAGTTTTTTAGTTTGATGTAGTCCCACTCATTTATTTTTCCTTTTACATCCCTTGCCATTGAGGTCAAATTCATAGAATTCTCTTAAAGTCCAAGGTTCTTGAGTTTAATTCCTATGTTTTCTTCTATGTATTTTATAGTTTCAGGTCTTATATTCAGGTCCTTAATGTTGGTATGTGGTGATAGACAACGGTCTAGTTTCATTCTTCTACAGGTGGCTTTCTAGTTTTCTCAGCACCATTTATTGAAGAGGCTTTCCTTTCTCCACTGTATGTTTTTGTGTCTTTTTTTTGTCGAAAATTATTTGCCCATATAAATATGGGTTTACTTCCGGACTATAGATTCTGTCCTACTGGTCGGTGTGTCTGTTTTTCTGCCAATACCATGCCTTTTTTATTACTGTCACTTTGTAGTATAATTTGAAGTCAGGCAGAGTTATGCTTCCAGCCTCGTTCTTTTTTTCTCAGGATGGCTGTGGCCATTCGGGGTCTTTAGTGCTTCCATACAAATCTGATGATTTTTTGTTTTATTTCTTTAAAAAATGTCGATAGGATTTTGATGAGGATTGTATTAAATCTGTATAATGCTTTAGGTAATCTGGTCATTTTAACTATGTTGATTCTTCCAATCCAAGAACAAGGAATATCTTTCCATTTCTTTGTATTTTCTTCGATTTCTTTTAATAGGTTCTAATAGTTTTCATTATATAGGTCCTTCACATGTTTTGTTAAATTTATTCTTAGGTATTTCATTCTTTTTGTTGCAACTGCAAAAGGAATGATTTTTTTCCACTTCTTTTTCTGACACTTCATTTTTAGAGTACAGGAATGCTATGGATTTTTTAACATTGATTTTGTATCCAGAAACTTAACTGTATTTGCTTACTGTTTCTAGTAGTGTTTTGTGGGCTCTTTAGAATTTTCTATGTAGAGAATCACATCATCTGAAAATAGTGACAGCGTGACTTCTTCATTTCCTATTTGGATGCTTTTTATATCTTTCTCTTGTCCGATTGCACTCTCTAGGACCTCCAATGTTATACTGAATAACAGTGGCAATAGTGGACAGTCTTGCCTTGTTCCTGATCTTAGAAGGAAGGCTTTAGTTTTTCACCATTAAGTATAATGTTGCCTGAGAGTTTGTCATAGAAGGCCTTTATTATGTTAAGGTACTTTCCTTCTATACAGATTTTGCTAAATGTTTTGATTATAAATGGATGTTGTATCTTGTTGAAGGCTTTTTCTGCATCTATTGATATGATCATATGATTCTTATTTCTTAATTTGTTTATGAGGTGTATCACATTAATCGATTTACATATGTTGAACCATCCCTGTGCCTCTGAGATGAAACCCACTTGATTATGGTGTGCAATCTTTTTAATATGTTGTTGTATTCTGTTCTCTAGGATCTTATTTAGGATTTTTGCATGTGTTCATGAGAGATATTAGTCTATAGCTTTATTTTTTTGTGTTATCTTTACCAGGTTTTGGTATCAGAGTAATTTTGACCCTGTAAATGAGTTGGAGAGTATTCCCTCTTCTTTGACTTTTTGGAAGAGTTTGAGGAGAATAGGTATTAAATCTTCTTTGAACGCTTGGTAGCATTCACCTGTTGAAGCCATCTGGTCTTGGACTTTCACTTTTTGGCAGGTTTTTGATCATTGATTCAATTTCCATACTGCTGATCAGTCTATTTAGATTTTTCAGTTCTTCTTGATTCAGTTTAGGAAGGTTGTATTTTTCTAAGTACCTGTCCATTTCTCCTAGGTTATTAATTTGGTGTTATATACTTTTTCATAGTATTCTTGTATGATCCTTTGTATTTCTGAGGTGTCTGTCATAATTTCCCCTTTAATCCCTGATTTTGTTTATTTGTGCCCTTTCTTATTTTTCTTTAGTCAGTCTAGCCAGGATTTGTCAATTTTATTAACCTTCTCAAAGAACCAGCTCTTTTTCGCATTTATTTTTTCTATTGTTTTTTTTTGTTTTCAATCTTATTTATTTTTGCCTGAATTGTATTTCTTTCCTTCTGCTGATTTAGGCTTCATCTGTTCTTCCTTTTCTAGTTTTTTAAGATGAAGCATTAGGTTGTTTACTTGGGCTCATTCTTAATTTGGAGGTAGGCCTGCAATGCTATGGACTCTTCTCTTATGACTGTATTTGCCATGTCCCAAAAGTTTTGATATGTTGTACTATCATTATCATTCATTTCTATTTATCTCTTGTTCTCTCTTTTTATTCTTCTCTGACCCAGTTATTCTTCAATAGCATGTTGTTTAATCTCCATGTAATTGTGGTTTTTGCTGCTTTCTTTTTGCATTTCATCTTCAGTTTCAAAGCATTATGATCAGAGAATATGGTTGGTATGCTTTCAACCCTCTCATAGTTGTTGTGGCTATCTCTGTGTCCCTGTATATGATTAATCCTTGAGAATGTTCCATGTGCACTAGAGAATAATGCATAAGCAACTGTTTTGAGATGAAAGGCTATGTAAATGTCAATTATGTCCAGTTGGGCTAATGTGTCATTTGAGGATGTTATTTCCTTATTGATTTTGTGTTTGGATGATCTGTCCATATCTGACAGTGGGGTATTTAGGCCCCCTACTATACTAGTGTTTTGGTCTATTTCTCTCTTTAGTTTTATTAGTAATTGTGTTACATATTTTGGGGCTCCCTGACTGAAAACATAGATATTAAGAAGTGTTATGTCTTCTTGGTGCATGATTCCCTTTAGTATTATGAAGTGTCTCAATATCGTACTTTACCTTTTTTATTTTGAAGTCTATTTCATCCAATATTAGTACTGCTACTCCTGCTTTTCTATGGATGCCATTTGCTTGAAATATCATTTTCCACTATTTCACTTTGAGTCTATTTGTCTTTGCAACAGAAATGTGTCTCCTGAGACAGCATATGGTTGGGTTTTGTTTTTTGATCCAATTTGCAACTCTGTACCTTTTTATTAGTGAGTTCAGTCTGTTTACATACTGGATGGTTAACGAAATACAAGGTCTTCTTATAGCCATTTTATCTTTTGCTTTCTGGTAGCTTAGTGTTTCCATTGCTTCCTTGTCCTTGTGTTTCTGTTTTCTTTATTTTGGTTGGTTTTTGTGGTTTTTTCCCTCTGGTCCTTCTTGTTTTATGTTATATTCTTCACATTTGAATCTCTCGCGTGTGGTTACCATTTTGAATATGTAAAGGATAGTTATACGAATGTACAGTCATCCATTTTCTTCTTTGCGTGCCTTATCTCCATTCCCCTTTGCCAATTTGGATTTTTGAATCCTCCCTTTTTCAGTTGTTGTTATCTCAATTTGTTCCTATATATGCTGAACATTCATTACTATTTTGCTATAGCAAATATCTTCTTATTGCTTAGGTTTATAATGCCCTGTTCTTAGTAAGGGCTGCACTCCTCTGCTTCCATCTGCCTGCTATTCACCTTTTTCCTAATTATGTATTTTTTTGGTCTTTTTGTCTTCGGTGTGCTCCCTCCTTTCAGTATTTTTTGTAATGCAGGCCTCATAGTGGAGAATTCCCTCAATTTTTGTATGTCTGGAAAGGTCTTTATTTCTCCTTCATATCTAAAGGAGAGCTTAGCTGGATATATTAATCTAGGCTGGTAGTTCCTTTTATTTAATAGTTTGAATATTTGATTGACTTCTTTCTGGTTCATTATGTTTGTGCTAGAAGTCCGACGATAATCTAATGGATTTTCCTTTATAGGTTGCCATCTTTTTTTCCCTGGCTGCCCTGAGAATTCTGTCTTTGTCATTGATTTTTGATAATTGTAATACAATGTGTCTTGGTGAAGGCCTTTTTGGGTTGAAATAATTGGGTATTCTGTTGACTTCTTGAATGCCAAGCTCTAGCTCATTCCTTAGATTTGAGAAATTCTCATCAAGTATTTGTTTGAAAATGCTGTCTAATCCCTACTCGTTTTATTCCCCCTCAAGAATGTCCATTATTCTTATGTTTTCTCTCCTGATGGTATCAGCTAGTTTTTATATTTCTTTTTCATTATTTTTCATTCTTCGGTTTCTCTCTTCCTCTTTCTGATTTATTTTTAGATTTCTGTCTTTGATGTCACTGATCTTATCCTCCATCTGGTCAACTGTATTTTCCAAACTTGTTATTTAATTTTTCAACTCTTGCAGTGTGTTCATCTCCAGAAGTTATATTTTTTTTTTGAGGTTTTCGATCTCTTTGCTAAAGAACTTATTTTGTTCATCTAGTTGTTTTTTCTATTCCTGAAATTGTTGATATGAATGATTCCCGATCTTGTTGAGTTTTTTCAGAAGTACCTTCCTGAATTCTCTATTAAGCTGCATATTTCTATGTCTGTAAGTCTGTTTTCTGGAGCTTTTCTCTTTCTTTCTGTGCTGCCTTGTCACCTTGGTTGTTTATGTTATTTAATGGACCATTTCTATGCCTGGCCATTAATGGAAGTATATTCAGCTTTTTTTTTTTTTCCAGAAAGATTTATTGTATAAAGTTCTCTCTTTAGACTGTTACAAAGAAAGCGTTTTCCTTTGGTTTCTCGTAGATGATGTCTAAGCCTCTTGGATCCCTGCTTTATATAATGTCTTAATAGTGTCTTTTTTTTCCTTATAGATATTCAATCACACTCACTACCCTCAGTCTCAGTCCCTGTCAGTGTTAGTGACAGTTTTGGTAGCATTTGCTCAGGTTCCCCCGGGACTCTGTGGTGTTCAGTCTCAGAAGATATATGGGGAGAGTTCCTCTGAGATGGATGATCAGGGCTGCAGCTTAGCCTTGGTTTTGCAACCATGCTGGTAAAAATCAATTTTGTTTCTCTGCTGTCCCTGCTTCTCTGCCATCCCCACTTCTCTGCTTTCTGCCCTGATGCCTGGGCACTGCCACCAGCCATGTGGAGCTCACAGCTCTTCCAGGCAGGGCTGTTCAGGGAACCCGCTGCACTTTCTCCCCTCCCCCTCCTCCTGCAGGAAGCTTCAGCTGTGATAGTCAGCTTTTTGTTTCTCCCAGTCTACTGTCCAACTCCTGGGGTTCTGATCCGTGGTAGTTCTTTTGCATAGATTCCATGCTCAAACATGCTGTTGTGCAGTTTGGGTGTTTTTTGTTGAGTTTTAGATGTTCAGCTTATTGTTGTATTAAAGAGAGAGATCTGGGGATGTCTCTCACTCTGCCATGTTTCTCCAGCGTTTCCCAATTCTATTTTTTATTTGTCCTTTTAATTGAGATATTATCATACCATAAATATATACCATTTAAAATTCTATGATTCAGTGTTTTTTAGTAATATTCAAGAGTTGTGCAATCATCATCATTATCTAATTCTGGAATATCTTCATCTCCCCCAAAAGAAACCCTGTATTTATTACCAGTCACTTCTCATTTCCACCTTTTCCCTGCCACTGACAATCACTAATCTCCTTTTTGTCTCTATGAATTTGCCTCTTCTGGATATTTTATATAAATAAGATTATATGTTAAATGACCTTTTGTGTTTAACTTCCTTCACTTAGCATAATGTGCTTAAGGTTCATCCATGTTTTAGCATGTATAAGCATTTCATTTTTCTTTATTGCTTAACATTCCATGGCATGAATATAATACATTTTGTTAGTAGATGAACATTTGGTTGTTTTTACTTTTTGGTTATTATGAATATTGTTGCCATAAACATTCATGTACAAGTTTTTGTTTCAATATATGTGTTTAAATTCTCTTGACCATATACCTAAGAGGAAAATTCCTGGGTCATTTGATAACACTCTATGTTGAAATTTTTGATGAATCACTGAACTGTTTTCCACAGCGGCTGCACCATTTACATTCTCACCAGCAATGTCTGAGGGCTCCTGTTTCTCCATAGCCTTACCAAGAATTGTTGTCCTTTTTTTAAAATTGTAATTATAGCCATTCTAGTGGGTGTGAAGTGGTATTTTATTGTGATTTTGATTTGCATTTCTCTAATTACTAAAGATGTTGAACATTTTTCATGTACCTATTAGCTATTTTTAAATCCTTTTTAGTGTCTATTCAAATCTCCCACATATTTCAAAATTTGGATATTTGTCATTTTATTAATGAGCTGTAAGAGATTTTCATATATGTTCTGGATATAAATCCTTTGTTAGGCATATGATTCACAAATATTTTCCCCTATTTTGTGTGTGTTTTTGTTATTTCTTGATATGTCCTTTGAGGCACAGAAGTTTTAATTTTGATGAATTTTTTTTTCTTTTGTTGCTTGTGTTTTCAGTGTCATATCTAAGACTCTATTGCCAAATCTAAGGTCATGAAAATTTATCCCTAAGTTTTCTTCTAAGGGTTTTATAGTTTTAGTTATTACATTTAGGTCTTTGATCTATTTTGAGTTAGTTTGGCATATGGTATGAAGTAGGGATCCAAATTCCTTCTTTTGCTTGTGGATATACAGTTTTCACAGCACCATTTGTTGAAAAGACTGTTCTGTTTCATTGAATGGGCTTGGCACTCTTGTCAAAAGTTAATTAACCAAAGAGGTTTGGGTTTATTTCTGGATTCTCAATTTTATTCCATTGGTCTATATGCCTATCCTTTATGCTAGTGCTACATTATTTTTGATTACTGTAGCTTTATAGTATTTTTTTTTAATCAGAAAGTGTGAGTCCTCCCACTTTGCTCTTGTTTTTAACAATTGTTTTGGCTATTATGTGTCCCTTGCATTTCCATATAAATTTTAGAATTATCTTTTCAATTTCTGCAAAAGAGGCAGTTGAAACTTTGATGAGGATTTATTTGAACCTGTAGATCAATGTGGAGTGTATTGCCTTCTTAACAATACTAAGTCTTCCAATCCATGAATATATGATGATATATTTTCATTTATTTAGGTCTTCAATTAATGTCTTTTGATTATGTTTTCTAGTTTCCAATGTACAAGTCTTACACTTCATTAGTTAAGTCTATTCCTAAGATTTTATTCTTTCTGATGCTATTTAAAAAGAGTTGTTTTCTTAATTTTATTTTTGTATTGTTCATTGTTTGTATATAGAAATGCAAGTTGTTTTTGTATATTGATCTTGTATCCTGAAACCTTGCTGAACTTGTTAATTAGCTCCAATAGTTTTTTAGTGGAGTCTTTAGGGTGTCTCCACTATAAAATCATGTCATCTGTGAATATAGTTTTAAGTTTTCCTTTCCAACTCTGATGCTTTTTAATTTCTTTCCTTTATTTAATTTTCCTGGTTAGTTTTTTCAGTAGATCTATTCAGTTTGCAAATTTTGGAGATGCTTAGTTAGGGGTTCTTGGGCATCATTCAAGTGGTGAAATCAAATATATTATTGGCTATTTAGCTCAGATCTGATCTGGAAATTCAGATTATTGAAGCCCCTTGAAAAAATGACCTTGCTCAAGAAGAGTGCTTAGAATGAAAAGAGGGCCTGGAACTGTTTAATATTCCATAAGGAATGGGGATAGAAGGAAGAGATCAGGAGGGAAACTGAGTGGCCACTGCCAGAAAAGTAAGAGTTAAATCATGAGAGCATGGTGTTATGGAAATCAGGGAAGACAGTTTTAAAAAAGTGGGCGTGGTCATTAGTATGAGGAATAGGAAATGTTTCAAATACTGCTGGAAAGTTTAGTAAAATAATGTCTGGGGTGGATTAGAGCATGTTTAAATGCGCAAGGAATAAAATCAGTAAAGTTAGTTGATGGTGAGGATGCTGAAGACAAAGGGGATGATCCGCAATTAAATATTATCTTTGGATTTGAATTATACCTGAATTTTCTATGTATTATGCCTTTTTGATGTGGTGGAAAACTTACTGTAGGTAACTCTTTGCTTGAAAGGGTTTGTTCTAATGTGAGCAGGTTCCAGGTAGAAAGGGTTTGATATAGTCTCTCTACCCTAGACTTTCTCAATGTATGCTCTGACTTACATTAGAATCACCAGCAACAATACTTTTGAAAATACAGATTGGTGAGTGCAATTACAGACCTACTGGATTACAATTCCAAGAGTGGTACCATGGAATCTGAATTTTAACAACTTCCCTCAAATAATCCTTACGCATTCCTAAATTGGAGAAGCTTGGTTCTGAGTCACCTTCTAAAATGTAATTAAGCTGACTCATTTACTCCAATGTAACAGAGAGCATAGCTACCCAAGAGAGATGCTAACTAAAGCAACATGAATTTATGTGACTACCTTTGTGTACATAGGTGTGCAGCCTCATAGAATGTTTGCGAAGTGTCAAACACTCCGTTATGCTACCAATGATGTCATTGGTGCTTGGCTGAATCAGTGGTGCCAATCCTCTGTACGTTACTGAAGTCTTTTATCAGTCAGATTCCATCTTTCCATATTTTTCATCCCTTAAGGTCAAGACTCCTTGCTTTCAGCCCATTCTGTTTCCTTTGATCAGTAACAATATCAACCTACAAAAAGGACAACTTAGGGGTGGAAATTGTACATCTAATCCAAGTCTTCAGGTTCTTTATAAAATTACTGCCCTATATCAAATGATATCTAAATTCATTCCTAGGTTCCTAATCGCAACTCATACTTTTCAGCTTTATTCCTTTTTCTATTTTTCCTTGTGCACTGTCTACTGTCCTGACCAACCAGTTAGTCTCTTTTCTTACTTTCTTATTTACTTCATGTGCTAATTCACAGAGTGTGTTTTCTTTTATTTATCACAGCATCAAGGAAAGTTGGGACTAAAATGACCTTCGAGATCTTCTGTTCCAACCCTTATTTTTATAGGTAGGAAAACTGAAGGCCAGAGCCATGAAACTTGCCCAAAGATACACAACTAGTTAGTGACCAAGCTAGGACCAGCCTCTGATTTCTTTTTCAGGGCTCTGCCCACTATAGCAGAGATAATTATCTCCAGAGAAGAAAAATTAATATTTTTTCACATATTCTCCAAGTAGGACCAAGTCTGAGGTGCAAAAGGAATAACTGAAGGAAAAAAGTAAGCTTCTTTTTAAGCTTAGTCTGTTAAAGAGATTCAACTTCAACCACTATATTAGTTTTCAATTTTTCCCCCTTCTCTGCCAGAAACAATAAAAATGACTCCTGTGGCACTGAGACTAAGGCAAGGTATTATACTTAAATCTGAGTTTAAATGATTTACAATTGAGTAAGAAGACTGTCTGGTGTACTGGGTTTACCAGGCTATTTCTGAATACCACAGACCAGCCATGTGACTCTCATCAAATCACGATGAAGCTATGGCCCTCAGTCTCTTCATTTTACAGGGAGGACTCTATTCAGAATTCCTTGGCAGAGACCAATGAAAAAAGTAGTGACTTAAAAAAAGAATTTATTTATATTCAAGGGGTATTAGTTCTGGGCAACTTAGTGACTGCCTTTTACAAAGGATAAGACCGAGGCATATTAAGGTGACTGGACTCCTCACCGCCTCATATTGTGGCTTGATTAATATTCACTTTTGAAAACTTAAAAAAAAAACCATCTAAGATGAATAGAATATTATAGTTTAAAATGGGAAAAAAATCTGGAGTAAAAGATGTTTTCCTTCTTAGTGATTTTTTTCTCTTTCTAAATGAGCCTTTTGGATATCACCAAGAGTCATTAGAAAGTGAACAAGAAAGGGACAGACAGGAAACAAAAAAATCATTTGAAGAGAATTTGACAAAAGAACAATGACTGTAGGGAAACAAATTCAGAGAGACACGATAAAGTCAAGCAATTTGGGTGAAAAGAACATGTGGTGCTGTGCAGTAGTAGGTGCCAAGGAGGATAGGTGGAAAATAGCATGTGCCTGGCCAAAGAGATTTTTAATTTTTTTTCTTTTCACTGAGAACAGTAGGAGATAAACGGCAGTCTCCAAGGTGCTCTGGAAAATCAATCACGAACATCGTCTAGAAGCAAGCGACTTAATTCATTCTATTTCTGTTATAATAAATCTGACGCATATAAAAAGTGTGCTTGGAAATATTAGCCTGAAAAATTACTTTTGGGTTCTTGCTTGAATTTTTACATCAATAAAGAAAACCAGGAAACCACACACACACACACACACACACACACACACAACCCCAAACAAACAAACAAAACAAAAAACGGAGAACCCAAGTATTTCCATCTTCAGAGAATAATTCAAGGTACAGATCCAACCATGTAAAATAATTTGTAAATTTTGGTTATGCAAAATGAGGAGGCAGCATTTTCTATATGAAGATACACAACTTCCATTAGAATAGGTACTTGGAGTGTTTTTTCTCATCCTGGGGGTGGTTTCATATTAACCCATCTATACTTTCTAATCCTGTCTCCCTTATGTTTAATACTAAGAGGCTGTCCAGGGAACAGAATAAATTGAATGGCCCACCCAGGGGTAGGGCCCATGACTAGGACCTCATTAGCACTTTGGCTCAGCCAACTGATTTTAATGAAAGCTCCATTGAAGTGGCTGTGATAAATTTCCAAGCCTTAAATTAAAGCTACTTAAAAAGAACAATATTTTTCACATGTGCTTACTATAGACCAGCACCCACTGAAAATAAGAAAATCATTTCAGAGTGATCATCTCTTTTTGGGCATTTTGCTGAGCACTTTGTGGGCTTACCAAGTACTTACCAAGTACTCTAGGAATTCATAACCCTTAATTCTGGAAAAAAATTCTCGCACTATTTATTTAGTAATTTCATCCCCTACATCTTCTCTCTTTCCAATCTCCAATTAAGTGGATATTAGACCCCTGGATTGATCCTCAAATTTTATTATCTTTTATTTTTTTATATTTTTACCTTTTGATTTTGCTTTTTAGATTGGTTTTAGGTTCACAGCAAATGAGAGAAAAGCACAGAGATTATCCATATTCCCCTGCTACCACATATGCACAGCCTCACCCATTCTCAAGATTCTGCAACACAGTGGTGCGTTTGTTACAATTGATGAACTTATATGGACATATCATAATCGCCCAAAGTTCATAATTTATCTTAGGGCTTATGTTTGATGTTGTTCATACTATGGGTTTAAACAAATATATGTATAGTAATATATATCCACCATTCTCATGTCATACAGGCTAGTTTCACTGTCCTAAAAATCCTCCCTGCTGCACCTATTCATCTCTTCCTCCACACTAAACTCTGGCAACCACTGACCTTTCACTGTCTCCATAGTTTTACCTTTTCCAGAATGTCTTATAGTTGGAATAACATAATAAGTAGCATTTTCAAATTGGATTCTGTCACTTAATACTATGTATTTAAGATTCCTCCATATCTTTGCATGGCTCGATGGCTCATTTCCATTTAGTGTTGGACAATATTCCATTGTCTGGGTGGACCACAGTTTATACACTTGCCTACTGAAGGACATCTTAGTTTCTTCCAAGTTTTTGGAAATTATGAATAAAGCTACTATAAACATTCATGTGTAAATTTTTGTGTGGACATAAGTTTTTAATGCTTTTGGGTAAATACTAAGGAGTGTTATTGCCTAGTTGTATAGTAAGAATATGTTTAGTTTAATAAGACACTGCCAAACTGTCTTTCAAAGTGGCTGTAATCATTTTGCATTCCCACTAGCAATGAGTGAGAGTTCTTGTTGCTCCACATTCTCACCAGCATTTGGTGTCACTGTACTGTATTTTGGCCATCCTAATAAGTGTGCAGTGCTATTTCATTCTTGTTTTAATTTTCATTTTCTTAATGACATATGATGTGGAGCATCTTTTCATACACTCATTTGTCATCTGTATATCTTATTTGGTAAGATGTCTGTTAAGGTCTTTGGTCCATTTTCTAATTGGGTTGCTTATTTTCTTATTGTTGAATTTTAAGAGTTCTTTGAGTATTTTGGATAACAGTCCTTTATCAGATGTCTTTTGCAAATATTTTCTCCCAGTCTGTGATTTGTCTTCCCATTTTCTTGACAGAGTCTTTCATGGAGCAGAGTTTTTCATCTTAATGAATTCAAGCTTACCAATTTTTTCTTTTATAAATTGTACCTTTGAGATTGTATCTAAAAAGGCATCATCATATCCAAAGCCATCTAGATTTCATCTTATGGTATCTTCTAGGAGTTTTATAGTTTTGCATTTCACATTTATGTCTATGATCCATTTTGAGTTAATTTTTGGAAGAGTTTAAGGTTTGTGCCTAGATTCATTTTTTTTTTTTTTGGCTGTGAATGTCAAGTTATTCCAGCACCATTTGTTAAAGAGATTATCTTTGCTGCATTGTATTGCCTTTGCTCCTTTGTCAAAAAATCAATTGACTGTATTTATGTGGATCTACTTATGGGGTTCTGTATTGGGTTCCATTAATTTGTCTATTCTCTCACCAATACCACATTGCCTTGATTACTAAAGCTTTATAGTAAGTCTTGAAGTTGGATAATGTCAGTCATCCAGCTTTGTTTTTCTCCATTGTTGTGTTGGTTATTCTGGGTCTTTTGCCTCTCCATATAAACTTTAGAATCAGTTTGTCAATATCCATGAAATAACATCCTGGAATTCAGATTTGGGTTGTATTGAATCTATAGATCAAGTTGAGAAGAACTGATATCTTAATAATATTGAGTCTTCATATTCATAAACATGGAATATCTTTCCATTTATTTAGTTCTTTATTAATTTCTTCCATCAGAGTTTTGAACTTTTCCTTATATAGATCTTGTATATATTTTCTTGCATTTATAACTAAGTATTTCAATTTTTGGATGTTAACGTAAATGGTATTTTTTTAAAATTGAAGTTATGTAGGAAAGTGATTGGCTTTGTATATTAACCTTATATCCTGCATTCTTGCTGTCATCACCAATTAATTCCAGAAGTTTTTTTGTCAATGTTTTTGAAGTTTTACAGTCATGTCATCTGCAAACAATGACAGTTTTATTTCTTCCTTCTCAATCAGTATACTTTTTATATCCTTTTTCTTTTGTCATTGCACTAACAAGAAATTCAAGTACAATGTTGAAAATGAGTGGAGAGAGGGGACATCCTTGCCTTGTTCCTGATCTTATAGTTTCTCAGAATTAAATATGATACTAGCTGTAGGTTTTTATTTATGTTCTTTATTGTTAACCTCTATTTCTAGTTTGATGAGAGTTTTTATCAGAATGGCTGTTGGATTTTGTCAAATGCTTTCTCTGTATCTATTGATATGATATTTTTAGCCAGTTAATGTGATGAAGTACATTAATTGATCTTTGAATGTTGAACCAGCCTTACATACCTGGGATAAATTCCATTTGGTCACTGTGTAAAAATTGTTTTATTCACTGTTGGATTTGATCTGATAATATTGATAATATTTTGTTGAGGATTTTGCATCTATGTTCATGAGAGATACTGAGCTGTAGTTTTCTTGTAATGTCTTTTTCTGGTATTTATATTAAGCTGTTGCTGACCTCATAGAATGAGTTAAGAGGTATTCCTTCTCTTCTAGCTTCTGCGAGAGATTGTAGATAATTGATAAAATTTCACCCTTTAATGTTTGGTAGGATTTTCTAGTGATATAAATTACAAATCATATATTAAAAAGTTGGGGAAGTTATTAATTACTGATTCAATTGGTTTAATAATTAAATGGATATTCAAATTGGTTATTTTATCTTGTGTAACTCTTGGCTGTTTTGCTTTTTTAAAGGGAGATTTCTCTACTTTATCTTCCTATATTTGGATTAAATTTCTTATTTGGTCTTTTTAAATTTAAAATGTATCTTCTTGTTCTTTATTCTTTTCCCATAGAATCCTGCTCTTGTTCCATGGATGGAATGATTTCTTAATTCTCTGAGCATATTGAATTTAGCTTTTAAAAAATATTTTTTAATGTAAGAAAATCACTTGGAAAACTCTCTCTCTCTCTCTCTCTCTCTCTCTCTCTCTCTCTCTCTCTCTCTCTTGGAATGAGGATTCAGTAGAATGGTAGAATATAATGTTAATTTATAGAAATAAATTAGTACCTTTACTGTGTACAAGTAATCCATTAGAAGATACAGTAGAATAGAAGACCCTTTTTGTAATAGCAACAGAAAAGATAAAACACTAAGAAAAAATGTGTAAAACATATGAGGAAAACACTACCGAAAGAAAAAGTACACCCGAACAAATAGAAGCATATACTTTATTTGTAGATAGGAAAGATTTACATTGTAAATATTAATTCCAAGTTAATTTATAAATTTAATGCAATCTCAATAAAGTGTCAATTGTTTTGAAGAAATTCTAAAGGTCATATGGAAAACAAGCAGTCAAAAATAACTGGAGATCCTTGAAAAAGAAAAATCAAATATTGTAACCTATTATAAAGTCTCTAAAGTTAAGTGTGGTATTGGTGAATGAATAGACAGACTGATGGAACAGAAATCTCCAGAAATATGGGAATTTAGTATAGTGCATCTCATATCAATGTGGTAAAGATGGACTTTTTAATATATGATTTTTTAAAAAGATAAAGTTAGATTCATATCTCATGCTGTATACCAAGCTAAAAACTCCAAGTGTATCAATTATTTAAATTTAAAGAGAAATGAAACCAGAAAAGTACTAGAAGAAAACATGGATGAATTCTTTTATAATCCTGGGATGAGCGAGGGCCCCTTGTAATCTATGATTTAAAATCCAGAAGCCATTAAGAAAAAATATTGACAAATTTGGTTACATTAAATAAATAAAAAAGCTTCTTTATAGCAAAAGACATCATAAGCAAAGTAAAAAAGGAAGACAAACTGAGAAAATATTTGTAATTTATATCACAGAAAAATAATGACTCATAGAAATAGAGAAGGAAAAGACCAACTTTATGAAAAGAATGGCATAGGACAAGAACAGACATTTCAAAGAAATGCAAAGATTTCTTAAAATATATGTAAAAAGATGCCCAACTTCATTCAGAATCAGAGAAATTCAAAATAAAACTTTTCTGAAATACTAATTTTTACCCACCAGTTTGGCAACAATCCAAATGTTTGAAATACAGTCTGTTAGTGAGGCTTTGGGGGAAAAGAGCACAATTCTTGTGGAGGGGAATCTAGGAATATATACCACAATAACAGACCTATTTTCACTTTGACCTAATAATCTCACTTTTGGAAATCTATTTTATGCTGTCCTATAGATACACATATAACAATTACATATGTACAATAACATGTATACAAAGTGAATACTTTCAGGCAAAAAAAAAAAAAGCAAACCAAAACAAATTCCAAATACAAAAAAGGCAAAAACAAAACTATAATAAAAACAAAAATCATCATGTATTGATATGAAGAGCTCTCCAGGATACATTTTTAGTGAAAAAAAATTTCAGGTAAAAACCATTATGTATTATACTACCTTTTATGGTATAAATGGGGGGATAAAATATACATATTTACATTTGCTTATATTTACCTAAAGAAATATTTAAAATGACACACAAGGAACTAATAAAATCAGTTTCTGTGGGAGACTAGGGATGGGAAAGAGGTAGATGGAAGTAAGGGTGGGAGGGAGACCCTTCAGAGTATCCATGCTTATATTGGTTTAACCTTTGAACCATGCAAATATATTATTAATTGAAAAAAATAAAGATGAATAATCTTTTACCTGTATTGTCTCTATTTCCTTCTATTTCCTTTTACTGTTTGCCTGTTTGGTCCTTTAGCATGCTGGTATTATTGAGTGATCCTGAAATGCCAGAATCTAGGGGATATATCCTGTAGGTCTTCCCATTTCTCAAGAGAAAAATTCATCTTCTTAGGATGTTTCATTGCTGGCATTCTGGGAGCAAGGGAGGGGGGACAGGAGTTGAGGGGTCCTGCCTTTAGTTTTTAAAATTTTACTTCATCTAGCTGTTTTCAGGTCCACATCCACCCTGCCTTACACTAGGTCTGCATTGGTTCAATTTCTCCACATGGTGAACCTTAACTGCCTGGAATCTCAGGTGGTGATGTAACCACTTTATATAGACTTCCAGCAAATTACCCTGTATTAGCCCCATGCCTCACCCTAGTTTTCTGAAGTGTTTGAAATCTGCAAGCTCTCATTCTGTAAGGGTTCTTCAGAGTGAATCAGTTCTCTTCCTCCTCTTCCTCCTTATTGTGGAAAACATACATAACATAAAATTTACTATTTTCACCATTTTAGATGTACAATTCAGTGGCATTTTAAGTATATTCACATTGTTGTGCAACCATCACCACCATCCATCTCTAGAACTTTTTTATTTTCCTAAACTGAAACTGTGTACCCATTAAATAATAACTCCCCATTCCTCTTCCACCAAAACCTGGCAACCACCATTCCACTTTCTGTCTATGAATTTGACTACCCTAGGAAACTCACGTTAAGTGGAATCACACAATATTTGCTCTTTAGTGTCTGGCTTATTTCATTTAATATAATGTCTTCAAGTTTCAACCATATTATAGCATGTTGCCAGAGTTTCCTTCCTTTTTAAGGCTGAACAACATTCCATTCTATGCATAGAGCACATTTTGTTTATTCATCTGTCGATGGAGAACTGGGTTGTTTTCACCTTTTGACTAGTGTGAATAATGGCGCTATGAAAATCGGTATATAAATCTCTGTTCAAGTCCCTGATTTCAATCCTTTTGGGCTTATTCCCAGTAGTGGAATTGCTGGATCATGTTATTCTATATTTAATTTTTTTAACTGTTACACAGATGGATTGTTTTTATTATACATATATGCTCAGTGAAAAAATTGGGATGTGGGAGAGAGGGAAAAGCATCATAATCCCACAATCCAATTTTCTGTAGTTTCTTCTAGAATTTTGTTCTATGCATAAACATTTATTTATTTGTTTCTTTGTCTATCTATCTATCTATCTATCTATCTATCTATCTATCTATTTATTTATTATCATGGTGACAATGGTTAACGAAATCCGGTAAGTTTCAGGTGTACAATTTAACAGTAAGGTGTACATGTGTGTGTGTGTGTGTGTGTGTGTGTGTGTGTGTGTGTATATGTGTATAATTATTGTGTGTTCACTACCCATAGTTAGATTTCATTCTGGCACCATATATTTGACCCGTTTTACTCCATCTATCTCCCCTTACCCTGTTCACCCCCAACCCTTTGGTAGTCTCTTGTCCATGTCCATGAGTCCCTGTTTGTTTGTCCTGTTCATTTGTTGCCTTAAGGTCTATATCTCACATATCAGTGATATCATGTGATTTTCAACTTTTCTGTCTAGCTTATTTCGCTTAGCATGATTATCTCAAGGTCCATCCACGTTGTTGCAAATGGCAGTATTGCATATCTATCTATCTATCTATCTATCTATCTATCTATCTATCTATCTATCTATCTATATATCTATATATCTATAGATATATATATCTCACAGACTCTTTATCCAATCACATATCGCAGGACACTGCAGTTGCTTCCATGTCTTGGCCATTGGGAATAATGCTGTTATGAACATTGGTGTGCAAATATCTTTTTGAATATGAGTTTTCAAATATTTGGGGTAAATATCCAGTAGAGGGACTGCTGGATTGTATGATAGATCAATTCTTAGTTTTTTGAAGAAGCTCCATACTATTTTCCATAGTGGCTGTACCAATTTGCAGTCCCGCCAGCAGTGTATGAGTGTTCATTTTTCTCCACATCCTCTCCAACATTTGTTATTACTTGTTCTGTTTAAAACAGCTATTGTAACAGGTGTGAGATGGTATCTCATTGTGGTTTTGATTTGCATTTCCCTAATAGTTAGTATCGTTGAGCATCTATTCATATATTTGTTGACCATTTGTACATTTTCCTGGGAGAAGTGTCTGTTCAGGTTTTCTGCCCGTCTTTTAATTGGATTGTTTGTTATTGTTATTGAGTTGCATGGGTTCTTTTAATATTTTGGATATTAGAACCTTATTGGAGGCGTTTCTTGCAAATATCTTCCCCCATTTGGAAGATATTTACCTTGTTGACGGTTTCTTTTGTTGCGCAGAAGCTATTTAGTTTGGTGTAGTCCCATTCATTTACTTTTGCTTTGACTTCCCTTGCTTTTGAGGTCAAATTCGTAAAATCCTCTCTAAGTCCAAGGTATTAGAGTTTAGTTCCTATGTTTTCCCCTATGCAAATTATTGTTTCAGGTCTTATATTCAGGTCCTTAATCCATTTTGAATTAATTTTTTTGTGTGGTGATAGACAACAGTCTAGTTTTATTCTTTTGCAGGTGGCTTTTCAGTTTTCCCAGCACCATTATTGAACAGGTTTTCTTTTCTCCATTGTATGTTTTTGTGTTTTTTTTTGTCGAAAAATATTTGCCCATATAAATATGGGGGTTTACTTCTGGAATTTCAGTTCTGTTCCACTGTTCTGTGTGTCTATTTTTCTGCCAACACCATGCTATTTTAATTATTGTCACTTTGTAGTTTAATTTGAAGTCAGATAGAGTGTTGTCTCCAGTCTTGTTCTTTTTTCTCAGGATTGCTTTGGCTATTTGGGGCTTTTGGTGCTTTCACACAAATCTGATGATTTTTGTTCTATTTCTTTAAAAAGATGCTGATGGGATTTTGATGGAGATTGCATTAAATCTGTATAATGCTTTATGTAATAAGGTAATTTTAACTATGTTGATTCTTCCAATCCAAGAACATGGGATATCTTTCCATTTCTTTGTGTCTTCTTCAATTTATTTTAATAGTGTCTTATGGATTTCACTGTATGTGTACTTCACATGTTTCATTAGGTTTATTCCTAGGTATTTTATTCTTTTTTTTTGAAATTGCAAAAGGGATTATACTTTTCATTTCTTTTTTCTGTAAATCCATTATTAGAGTGTAGGAACACTATGGATTTTTGAACATTAATTTTATATCTTGAAATATTTATGTTTGCTTACTATTTCTAGTGGTGTTTTAATGGAGTCTTTAGCATTTTCTATATAGAGAATCATGTCATCTACAAATAGTGACAGTCTGAATTCTTCATTTCCTCTTTGGATGCCTTTTATTTCTTTCTTTTCCCTGCCTGTGCTCACTATGACTTCCAATACCATATTGAATAATAATGGTGATAGTGGAGAGCCTTGTCTTGTTCCTGATCATAGAGGAAAGTTTGTTTTATTTTTGACTGTTAAGTATAATGTTAGCTGATGGTTTGTCCAATATGGCCTTTATTATGTTAAGGTATTTTCCTTCTATACAAATTTTGTTATGAGTTTTGTTCACAAATGAATGCTATATCTTGTCAAAGAATTTTCCTGCATCTATTGATATGATCACATGATTCTTATTTTTTAATTTGTTGATGTGGTATATCACATGAATCTATTTGTGTATATCGAACCATCCCTGTGCCCCTGGGATGAAGGGGTATATGATCTTTTAAATATGTTGCTGTATTATGTTCTCTGGGATCTTACTTAGGATTTTTGTGTCTGTGTTCATGACAGATGTTGGTTTATAGTTTTCTTTTTCTGTGTTATCTTTACTGTATTTTGGTATTAGGGTAATATTGGCCTTATAAAATGAGTTAAGAAGTATTGCCTCCTCTTCGATTTTTTGGAAGAGTTTGAGGGGAATAGGTATTAAACCTTCTTTGAATGTTTGGTAGAATTCACTGGTGAAGCCATTTGGTCCTGGACTTTCACTTTTTGGTAGGTTTTTGATGATTATTTCATTTTTCTTACTGCTGATCGGTCTATTTAGAGCTTCCAGTTCTTCTTGATTTGGTCTCGGAAGGTTGTATTTTTCTAAGTACTGGTCCATTTCTCCTTTGGATTTCTGTGATATCTGTTGTAATTTCTCCTCTTTCATCCCATATTTTGTATATTTGTGTCCTTTCTCTCTTTTTAGTGATTCTAGCCAAGGGTTATTCAATTTTAGTAATCTTGTCAAATAACTAGTTCTTTGCTGCATTTATTTTTCATACTGTGTTTTTGTTCTCAGTTTCATTTAATTCTGCACTAATTTTGATTATTTCTTTTCCTCTGCTGATTGTAGGCTTCATTCATTCTTCCTTTTCTAATTTTTTATGATGAAGTATTAGGTTGTTCATTTGGGCTCATTCTTGTTTTAGGAGATAGGCCTGCAATGATATGAACTTTCCTCTCATTACCTCTTTTCCATGTCCCAAAAGTTTTGATATGTTGTACTATTATTTTCATTCATTTCTATGTATCTCTTGATCTCTCTTTCTAGTTCTTCTATGATCCATTCATTCTTCAGTAGCATGTTGTTTAATCTCCATGTATTTGCAATTCTACATGCTTTCTTTTTTATAGTTGATCTCCAGTTTCAAAGCATTGTGATTAGAGAATATGGTTGATATGATTTCAACTTTCTTATATTTGTTGAGGCTATCTCTGGGTCTGAGTATGTGTTCAATCCTTGAGAATGTTCCATGTGCACTAGGGAAGAATGTATAAGCAGCAGTTTTGGGTTGAAAGGCTCTGTAAATGTTAATTATGTCCAGTTGGTCTAATGTGTCATTTAAGGATGTTATTATTTTATTGATTTTCTGTTTGGATGGCCTGTCCATATCCAACAGTGGGGTAATTAGATCCCTTACTAAAATAGTGTTTTGGTCTGTTTCTCCCTTTAGTTCTGTTAGTAATTGCTTTAAATATTTCAGTGCTCCCTGATTGGGAGTATAGATATTAACAAGCATTATGTCTTCTTGGTGTATGATACCCTTTATCATTATGAAGTGTCCCTCAGTATCTTACTTTACTTCTTTTTTTAAAATCTATTTTGTCTGATATTAGTACCACTACTCCTGCTTTTCTCTGAATGCCATTTGCTTGAAATACTGTTTTCCACCCTTTCACTTAGAGTCTATATTTTTCTTTGGAACTGAGATGTGTCTCTTCTGGAGACTGCATATGGTTGGGTCTTGTTTTTTGACCCAATCTGCAACTCTGTCTCTTTCTATTGGTATCAGTCTATTTACAATTAGGGTGATTATTTTATCTTTTGTTTTCTGGTAGCTCAGTGCTTCCATTGCTTCCTTGTCCTGGTGTGTCTATTGTTTGTTTGTGTTTTATGGGTTTTCCCTCTTGTCCTTTTGTTTTATGTTATATATTTCAGTTCTGAATTTTTGGTGTGTGATTACCATTACGAATATGTAGTATGCAGAGGATATATATGTATATGTGTGTGTGTATATATATATATGTATATGTGTATGTGTGTGTATATGTATGTATGTGTGTGTGTGTGTGTGTGTGTGTGTGTGTGTGTATATATATATATATATATATATATATATATATATATATATATATATAATTCCATTTTCTTCTCTGTATGCCTTATCTCCATTCTTCTTTGTGAATTTGGATATTTGAATCCTCCCCTTTTCTGTTATTATTTTTTCAATTCATTCCTATGTATGCTGAATGTTCATAACTATATTGCTATAGAAAATCTCTTCTTATTCTTTAAACTTGTAATGTCCTGTTCTTAGTAAGGGTTGTACTCCTCTGCTCCTATCTGCCTGCTAGTCATGTTATTCCTAATTAAGTATGTTTTTTGCCATTTTGTTTTAGGTGACCCAACCCCTTTCATTATTTCCTACAGTATAGGCCTTATAGTGGAGAATTCCCTCAATTTTTATATGACTAGAAAGGTCTTTATTTCTCCTTCATATCTAAAGGAGAGCTTTGTGGTATACATTATTATTGGCTGGTGTTCCTTTCATTTAAAGGTTAAATATTTGATTCCCCCTTTTCCGACTTGTAAGGGCTGTGCTGAGAAGTATGATGATAATCTAGCGGGTTTTCCTTTATAGGTTACCATTTTATTTTCCCTCTCTGCCCTGAAAATTCTGTCTTTGTCATTGATTTTTGACAATTTTAATACAATGTGTCTTGCTGAAGGCCTTTCTGGGTTGAGGTAATTGGATTTTCTGGTGTCTTCTTGAATTCCAAGCTTCAGCTCATTCCTTAGATTTGGGAAATTCTTGTCAACTATTTGTCTGAAAATGCTGTCTAATTCCTGCTCCTTTTCCTCTCCTTTGAGAATGCCCATTATTCTTATGTTTCCTCTCCTGATGCTATCAGCTAGTTCTTATATTTCTTTTTCATTATTTTTCATTCTTTGGTTTCTCTCTTCTTCCTTCTGATTTATTTCTAGATTTCTCTCTTCGATATCACTAATACTATCCTCTATCTGGTTGACTCGATTTTCCAAACTTGCTATTTATTTTTTCATCTCTTTCAGTGTGCTCTTTATCTCCAGAAGTTCTATTTGGTTCCTTGTGAGGGTCTCAATCTCCTTGCTAAAAAACTCATTCTGCTGATCTAGTTGTTTTTCTAATTCCTGGAATTGTTGATATGAATTATTTTGAATCTCATGGAGTTTTTTAGAAGTATCATCTTGAATTCTCTGTCATTTAAGTCGCATATTTCTATATCTTTAAGCTTATTTTCTGGAAATTTTTCTCTGTCTTTCTGAGATGACTTGTCACCTTGGTTGTTCATGGTGTTTAATGGACTAGTTCTCCACCTGGGCATTATTGGAAGTGTATTCTGCCTTTTTTTTTTTTCCAGAAAGACTTATTGAATGAAGGTATCTCTTTAGGCTGTTGCTAAGATGTAATTTTCTTTTGTTTTCCAGTAGATGACATATAAGGCTCTTGGATCCCTGCTTTATATAAAGTCTTAATAATGCCTTTATTTTTCTTTAAATATTCAATCACGCTCACTATCCTCAGTCTCAGTCCCTGTCGACTGACATTTTCGGTAGTGTTTTCTTTTCTTTTTTTAAAATTTATTTATTTATTTATTTATTTATTTATTTGGTGATATTGGTTAACGAAATCCAATACTTTTCAGCTGTACACTTTTACAGTAAGGCATACATATTTTTACACTGTGTGTTCACCTCCCATAGTTAGATTTCTTTCTGTCATCATATATTTGACCCCCTTTACCCCGTCAACCTCCCCCCGCTCCCCTCTTCCCTCCCCTCTGGTAACCACTAGTTTATTGTCCATGACCATGTGTCTCTGTTTGTCTGTCCTGTTCATTTTTTTGCTTTTAGGTTTATATCCCACATATAAGTGATATCATGTGGTTGTCCACTTTTTCTGTCTGGCTTATTTCACTTAGCATGATTATCTCAAGGTCCATCCACATTGTTACAAATGGCAGTATTGCATCTTTCCTTATGGCTGAGTAATATTCCATCATATATATGTACCACTGCTTCTTTATCCAATCACATATCGCAGGACACTGTGGTTGCCTCCATGTCCTGCCCACCATGAATAATGCTACTATGAACATTGATGTGCAAATATCTTTTTGGATGTGAGTTTTCAATCTTTGGGGTAAATATCCAGTAGAGGGATTTCTGGAACATATGGTAGATCAATTCTTAGTTTTTTGAGGAATCTCCATATTGTTTTCCATTGACTGTACCAATTTTCAGTCCTACCAACATTGTGTGAGTGTTCCTTTGTCTCAGTAGTGTTTTCTCAGATTCCCCTGGGACTCTACTTTGGAGGTATGAGGGGAGAGGCCCCCTGGTTTCGGGGATAGGGGTTGCTGCTCAGCCTCGTATTTTGGACCTGCCGCTTGTAATAATCAACTGTTGCTTCTTTTGTCCCCACTTCTCTGCTATCTCATCTTCTCTGCTTTCTGCCCTGACCGCTGGGCACAGCTGCTGAGTAGAGCTCACAGCTCTCCCAGACAGGGCTCTTCTGGGAACCCACCACACCTTCTTCCCTCCCCCTCCTCCTGCTGTAAGCTCTGGCTGTGAGAGACAGCTTCTTCTTTTCCTCCAGTCTACTGCCCGACTCCAGGTGTCCTAACCTGTGGTAGCTCTTATGGGTAGATCTCACGCTCAGACATGCTTGTGTGCAAGTTGGGTGTTTTTGTTGAGTTTTAGATGTTCAGCTTATTGTTATTTCAAGGGGATAGCTCTAGGGACATCTCTCACTCTTTCATGTTTCTGATGTCTGCAGCTATATTTGATTTTTGGGGGAACTGCTATATTGTTTTCCACAGTAGCTGCACCATTTTACATTTCTACCAACAGTGCACAAGGGTTCTAATGTCTTCACATTCCTGTCAACATTTATTTTCTGCCTTTTTTTTTTTATGTAATAGCCATATTAATATGTGTGAAGTGATATCTTATTGTGGTTTTGATTTGCATTTGCCTAATGATTAGTGATGTTGAGTTTCTTTTCTCATGCTTATTAGTTGTCTGTATATCTCTGAAGAAATGTCTATTCAAGTCTTTTACTCACTTTTTAATTAGGTAGACTTTTTTATTATTGTTGAGTTGTAGGAGTCCTTTATATATTCGGGACATAAATACCTTATCAGATATATGCTTTGTATATATTTCCTTCCATTCTTTTTGTTGCCTTTATACTCTGTTGATAGTGTCCTTCAATGCAAATTTTAAAAAGTTTGATGAAATTCAATTCATCTAATTTTTTTCTTTTGTTGCCTGTGACTTTGGTGTTATGCACAAAAAATCATTGCCAAATCCAATGTCATGAATCTGTTCCCCTATTTTCTTTGAAGACTTTTATAGTTTTAGTGCTTATATTTAGGTCTTTGATCTATTTTGAGTTAATTTTTATATATGGTGCAATTAATTCTTTGCATGTGAATATCCAGTTTTCATGTTTGTTGAAAAGACTCTGCTCTCCTCACCTTTGTCAAAAATCATTTGACCTTATATAAGAGGGTTTATTTCTACTCCACTGGGTTCTATGTCTGTCCTTAACAGTATCATACTGTTTTGATTGCTATTAGTCATATAGTAAGTTTTAAAATCATGAAATGTGAGACTTCATACTTTTTCAGTATATACATATATATGGCTATTTGAAGTCTCCTGAGATCCCATATAAATTTTAGGATGCATTTTTGTATTTCTGGAAAAAAATGTCATTGAGATTTTGAGAATAGCATTGAATCTGTAGATCATTTTGGGTAGTATTAAGCATTTTAACAATATTGTCTTCCAACTCATGAACACAGATGACTTTTAATTAATTTGCATCTTCTTTAATTTCTTTCCTCAACATTTTTGTAGTTTTCAGTGTACAACTCTTTCACCTCCTTGGTTATGTTCATTCCTAAGTATTTTATTATTTTTGATGATATTGTAAATGGAATTTTTTAAAATTTCATTTTTGGATCATTCATTACTAGTATACAGAAATACAAATGGGTTTTTGAATATTGATCTTGTATTCTGAAATCTTGGTTGAATTCATTTATTAGTTCTTATAGATTTGTAGCTAGGTAATTTTTAGTACATTGCTTAATCTTCTGTGCCTCACTTTTTTCATCTGTAAAATGAGGATAATGGTATCTAATTCATAGGCTTGATGTGAGGATTATATGAGGTCATACATGTAAGCACTGAGAATGGTTATCTGGCTCATAGTAGCCATTCAGTAAATGTTGAATATTATTATATATTTTAGAGTGTATGTAAAATATAATTAGAATATAACACTATAATTTTAAAAAATATCATTGCTTAAGATGAAGCAAAGTAAAGAAAATGAACTTCCAAGCTATATCATTAGAAGACAGTGGGATAAGACCAAGCTTTCATGTAAGAAAGGTAAAAATGGGCAGGGTAGAATATTGGAGAAGGTAGAATGTTCAGAGAGTAGAGGAGGAAAGTGGAGAATGAAAAAAAAATAAACGCCCTTAATATTTTTAACTGTTCTTGGAGAATTTTAAGTGTGTCTGAACAGTTGGGATCTGTTCCACAATTATAACATGAAAGGACCTGTTTCATCACTAATATGAGGCTCTGCTGTCTTGCTCAAAACACCCTTGGCCACTAGAAGTTGTCTTATTAAGGTGCCTGAATTTGTGCCTGGTGCCTTAATGCTAGTGCAGTGTTACCTAGACTGAAGTCATTTATGAGCCACAATGGTAACTTTGGCCATATATGTCTACCATCTACACAAAGAGGGAGTTTTATGATAAATAGTAAAAAAATAAAAGGTTTGATTGCAATTTTGTTCAAAAGTGAAACAATTATGAAGGAGGTTTATTTTACATTTAACTCAATTCAGGTTTGAATTCAACTTTTTTCTAATTCTTATAACAAAAAAATGTTACTTTTTGGGGTATAATTTATGACAAACTTATGTGATGGCCTGATTATAACATCTTTCACTTCACTTTTAACTTTTATTACAGGGCCATTTCTGAAAAAAAAAATGCTTGGAAGCTGCATCATTTTTTCCAAGGACCTTTCCTAAGCTTTTATTATTAAAATAATTCTCTTTTGAAACATCAATGTTATCATTATCCTTCTCCATTTTCTATTCTTCAATTGTTAACTGATCTAATTTTGCCAGGTCATCATTTGCCAATGACTTTGTGAGTCATTTGAACAATTTGCCAACATCTTTTATTGAAGTAATTTTAATTTTAATTTATCTGAAGTAATTTTAATTTTCTAGTTAGGTGAATAAAATCTTAACCATGGGAAAAAAGTAGGAATAAGAAAGACAAATCATAAACAGAATCAGAAATAAAATAGACATAAGACACATCTCTCTGCAGAAATACTGTCTCTGAATGAAGTATGAGAACCCAACATGATAACCCTTATCAAATTTCCATTCCTAGCTCAAATATTGCCTGTTTTGAGAAGTCTTTTTTTGATTTTTTTTCATTTCCTCATCTAAAATTAATCTCCTTATGTCCTTTGAATTAAAAGGATTTGTTTGTAGCATTTAGCAGCTATCACATTCCCTTGTACTACAATAGTTTTCTTATATCCTCTACCAGATACAGTTTCTGCTACCAAGAAGCTTACAACTTGATTAATAAATTTTTATTTCCAAAGTGGATTCTTTTCTTCATTTTTACCTTAATTTTTATTTTTCCTTTCATTTGTTTGTGTCTCTCATAGTTTTCTATAAGAAGTAGGTGCTCAATAAATGTTAGTTGAATATACTTGGACAAAATAAATAGAAATAATAATACCTTATATATTTATAGAACCTTTAAAACTCGTTAAAGCTTTGTTGTCTCAAGGATTTCATTGGATACTCACAACATTCTTGTAAACAAAAAAGAGCTAGCTTTATTAACTTTCTTTGACAGATGAGAAACCTGAGGCACAGAGAATATGAGATTTGCTACAAGTAACACATTTTGCTAGGAATGTAAATCAATACAAATTTTATGTAAAGTAATTTTAACATGGATATTTTCTCCCTCCCTCCCTCCCTCCCTTTCCTTCCTTCCTTCCTTCCTTCCTTCCTTCCTTCCTTCCTTCCTTCCTTCCTTCCTTCCTTCCTTCCTTCCTTCCTTCCTTCCTTCCTTCCATGTCATCTTAAGCATATTCTTA